>PVKS010006410.1:0-64921 GCA_004027875.1 Aplodontia rufa
GGGGGGGGGCACAGAGAGAGAGAGGTATCGCCCTAAACCCACACATCCTCATAGGGTCCATGGCCAGAATTACATGTATCCCAGTCACAGTCTTGCAGGACTGCATATTGCTGTCAGACCACCATCAATTGGACTGCCTTACCTCGATCTTTGAGGAATCAGAAAAGTAAGGGTAACCAAGTGGCCCATCAAAGGGAGAAGATAAGGAAGCCACCCATTCAACCCAGTCCAAAGGAAATTGGAATGCAATTCGTTCCAACATTTCTTGAGGTACTCTTGTAATTTCTTGATCTTGTCTTGGACGATACTGGAATGGTTCTTAGAAACAGCATTCTTCCTGTAAAAACAAGCAGAGCCCTCCCTCCCTTGCAGTTAGAAGGTCTAGGCTGTGTCGGTTGTGCAAAACCATGGTGGCCAGAGAGTAGGGAGGATTCCAGCGTCAGGGAGGAGGAGGGCCACAATAGTCCAGTATAGGCAACAAAATCCTAATGTGGCAAGGTGGCATCCAGAGGGATTCAGTGGGGGCAGTTGAGAGATAGTGAAAGAACAGAGAATCACTCCTAAAGAGGGGGTGCTCTTGGGCGATCATCCTGTGGTTTTGAATAATATTTTAGGTCTCTCATGGGAACCCAAATTGGACTTGGTTCGTCAATAGGGAATGCACATCCAACACACATCCCCACAGTAATGAGGGGATCAGGAACACAACATGTCCCTTAGCCCCTTAGCTGGGTTGGAGGGACACCCTTGTGGGACTTTTCACCCTGACTGTGCATCGTACACTCTCGCCTAAAGTGGTCCAATTGTCCACACCCATTGCAGAACCCCTTTTGTGCCCTATTAGTAACATTGAGGGAGGTTATAAGCACTTCAGTTACCGATGCCCTCTGGGCCTGTAGGGCGGCAACCAGGGCCTGGGACTGGTGAGCCTGAGTGCCAACATCTTTGGTAGCCACTATCCATTGCTTCATTGACTGATCCTTCATCCCCGCACATGCCAATTTGTGGTCAGTGTTCATTCGTTTCCAAACTAACATCTTAGCAAATTGGTCCCTTAGGGGCCCAGGTGAGAATTTTCTTTGTAGACTCCTCTCTACCCTCTCAATGAAGGTTGCCAGGTCCTAGGTAGCCCTTTGAATTATACCAGTGATGGGGGGTTCTGAAGGTCCCTCCTCTCATTTCTTCCATGCAGTCAGCCCCAAGGTGTGCACCTGCTCCTGGTATGGGGCAAGGATGGCGGCCTGTAAGAGGCAGGTAGAAAATTGATCACTGGACCCGGAAAGCATCCGGTAGGTTATCGGGATTGGTGGGTTAGCCGCCTGCTTCTATTCCGCTTGGACTTGACACTCTTATTAAAGAATGCACATCATTTAAGGTACAGTGGGCCAGGGAGGATGGCTTTGGTCAGCTTTTTCCAATCCTGGGTGGTGCATTGCTGATGGGCTAGGCCTTGAAGAATAGTCTTGGTCCAAGGGGAATTGGGCCCGTCCTCTGAAACAGCCTTTTTAAATTCTTTTAGGTCTTGGGCTTCCCATGGATACCAAATGTCGGGCCTATTACCCCCTGGGTTAACATTTATAGAGAAGGTTTGTCAAGGAGGGGAGGCAACATGATCTATGAGATCTGTCTCGGTATTTGGAAGTAGCTGCCTGTTATAAGATGGTGGCGATATCGTCTTTTCCCACCACCAGTACAAGATGGCAGTGGTGCTTCCTCTTGGGAGGGGAGCAAACTTCCCCCACTTTCCAAAGGTCTCTGAGATCCCTCAAACGGAGGGGATGAGTGGGATCTCTTAGGGGAGGATGGACATTAGGGAGGGGGCTGAAAGCTCCTGAATATCTCATCAAAGGGGTTGAAAGGATCCTCCTTTGAGCCCATCACCTTGGGAGGGGCCAACGGGCACGATGGAGTCTCCTCAGAGAATGCCTCCCAATGTGGTGAGTTGGGTGATTTGCCTCCCAAGGTGGTCCCAGGGAGAAACAAGCCTTAAGGGCTGACAGGGTAAGATAAAACCCCAATGGAGGGTCCTCCCCTACATTGGTTTCTCTCTTCCTAACCAATTGTTCAACTCGATCCCATGGGGACCAGTCAAACAAATTATCTGTGGGGAGCCATGGGGCTACCCGAATCAAGGTATCCCAAGCCTTTTCAGCCTGGGTGTCTGAAACTTCTAAACCTTGGCTCTTAAGCATGTATCTTAGTGCTTTCAGAGGTGGGTCTTCATGTTTAGTTGAGATTGCCCCATCTCTTCAGGGATACCCTTACCTTGAAACACTCTAGGCTTGGCTTGACGATACTTTTGGTTCGTTGCTTCCTTAGAAGTCCCTGTTTGGGCACCAGTTGTTGGGGTTTTTAGCCTCTTGTGTCCCCCCTGACCCATAAGGGAGCAGGAGAGAAGCACGCCCCAACCAAGGTGGCCAAGAGAGGCAAGGGTCGGCTGACTGCCTGTTACCAGTCCTCCATAAGGAGGGCAATCAGACACATCAGGGAGACCAGTCGCAACAGGAATTCATTGATTTAGGAAGTTTGTGCGGTTATAATGAGTATGGGAACCAATGAAAGGAAAGGTCAGCAAGGGACGGAGAGCCCATGCAGGTAGCAGTTCCATATGCATCAATGGGGACCACGAGCTGTTTGTGAGGGCTGAAGGTATATTTAACCTATCCCATCAGGTGGTCCGAAGAAGCATCACGATCTCAAGTTGACACCTCTGGGTAGGGTGTCAGGAGCAATTTTGGTCACATGCGTCCTCAGGAGGCAGGTTTCAGCAAATGATTTCCTCTTTCTGATGCAATGCTCTCAATGCATTGCATGTTGAAGCCCAGCAGGAAATTTTAGGCACTTTATGTGTTTTGATTCCAAACATTATTGAAAAATTAATTCAGATGACTAAATACAATATTATCATCAGGTGCTCATTTTATTTATTCTAACTGTAATTTCCTCAGGTTACAATAACAAGAAACCATAGACTGTGGCTTAAATGGCAGATATTTATTTCTCATAGTTCTGACAGCTAGAAAATTCAGTATCATAATCCTGAAAATTTGGTACCAAGTAAAGGCAAAAAGCATTAATTGTTTGAATCATTGTATGACAATTTACCTTGTTTTAATAAAGAAATATAAAATGTAAACCTTCTGTGATAGATGATAAATGCAATATTTTAAAATTTAATCCAAATTTAATTTTAATATAAATATAAAGGCTTATATGACAACATAGAAGATAATTATTGTAAAGTCAGAAACCATGAGTATAAATCCAGGCGCGGGTGCTCAAAGAAGTAGCCAGACTTAGGAACGGCTGAGCAAAACCCTTTAATGGAAAATGCGTCTCTCGGCTGCCATAGCGAGCAGGGGAAATGACGGGGTGAAGGGAAGTGGCGTGTAGGATGAAAAGGCAGGGAAAAATGGCACGGACCTCCACCAAGCAGCCAGTTTTATTGGTTGAATGGGAGGAGTTGATGACGGGGCTGGTCTCTGAGATTGGCCGGTGGGCCCATCAATCCATTGGAGCTTTGTCTGCCAGCATCATGATTGGCTGTTATTTTTGCAGGCAATCTGCCCTTTGCCCTGCCTTAAGCCAACATCATGACGTTGCCAGGTATCTGAAGCCACACCCCCAGCCTGTCGCCATAGCCGGTCGTCCATGTTTGGTCATGTGGCTTGTCCGAAGCCCAGGCCCCAGCCGGCCTAACAATTATTAGTTTAGATTATCTACATTTTTAAAAACACAATAATATCACTTGATATCAAATGAGCATAGAGATTAAAAAAGCTATATCTTCTTATATAATAGCAGATAATTTGTAAATTAATAATTTTGAAAGATTTTTATTTTCATGTGATATGTGCATGTATTACCCCTAACCATATCTCTCTATTCCTAGTGGGAAATAGTATATGATTATAATAATTGTTATAACCATTTTGAAAATAAAAAAGAATAAGAAACACGGGGAAAACAGCTGTAGTAACAAAAAAGAGGAAGAAATAGAGAAAGAAAATAAGTTGAAAGTAGATCTACAAGAAGACAAATGTGTAGGTAAGAGCGAATCTTTAAAAGCACTCATAATCCTTCCACAAACATGCAAAAAGAAGAAAAGATAATTATTAGAGGAGTGCTGACTTTCTTAGAAAACATCCATGGTGGAACAAAAAAGACAGTTGAATTTTAATATGAAGAGTTAGCTTTAGTAGTAGATAAAGAACCATAAGTAATGTCACAACAAACAAACAAAAACTCAATGCCTGGAAAACCAAGAATACCACACTTCATAGCAGAACAAAAGTTTCATTCATCCTTACATTGATCTGCCTTATCACCTAAAGTACAGCAGGCTATAAAAATATTTTAAAATTCATTCATAAGCTCTAGAAGCTTTCTGATTTAGTGTTTTAGATCTGCTAGTTATAGGATCATGCCATCAGCAAATAGAGATAGCTTGACTTCCTCTTTTCCTATTCAAATTCCTTTGATTTCCCTCTCTTGATTGATAGCTCTGGTTAGGGTTTCAAGGACTATATTTAATAAGAGTGGTGAGACTGGAAAGCCTTGTCTTGTGCCCAAATTTAGTGGAAATGGGATCAGTCTTTCACCTTTAAGTATAATATTGGTTATGGGTTTGCTATAAATGGCTTTTACAAAATTAAAGTATCTTCCTTTGATCCCTATCTTCTCCAGAGTTTTAAGCATAAATAGGTGTTGAATTTTCTTGAAGGCCTTTTCTGCATCAATTGAGATGATCATATAGTTTTTTATTTTTAATTATATTTAAGTGATGAATTACATTTATTGCTTTGCATATGTTGGACCAGCTTTTCATGCCTGGAATGCAAAGCCCACTTGTTTGTGATGTATCATTATTTTGATGTGTTTTGGGATGATGTTTGCTAGGATTTTCTGAGGGACTTTTGTGTCTATGTTCATCATGGAAATTGATCTGTAGTTTTCTTTTCTTGATGTGTCTTTTTTGGGTTTAGGTGCAAGTGCAACACTCATTAATCAATAGCTTTCTTATACTCCAGCAGCAATTCAACTAAGGAAGAGATCAGGATATCTGTCCCATACACAGTAACTTCAAAAAGAATAAAATACTTGAGCATTAATCTAAGAAAGGATATAAAAGATCTCTACAGTGAAAACTATTGAACATTAAAAAATGAAATTGAAGAAGACTTGAATAGATGGAAAATAATTCCAAGTTTTTGGTTAGGAAGAATCAGTATAATAAAAATGATCATTCTGCCAAAAGTCATGTACACATTCAATGTAATCCCCATCAAGATATCAATGACATTCTTCATGGATAAAGAAAAAGCAGTTCTCAAATTCATTTGGAATAATAGGAAACCCAGAATAGCCAAAACATTACTAAGCAAGAAAGAGGAAATAGTTTCAAAATACCTGACCTGAAATTATTCTATAGGGCGATAGTAACAAAAACAGCATGGTGTTAGCATCAAAATAGACATGAAGGCCAAAGCAACAGACTAGTAAATAACTAGACAAACCCACAAATTGTAAACTATCTGATATTTGACCAAGGGGGCAAAAATAAAGTGTGGAGGAAAGACAGACTGTTCAACAAATGGTGCTGGACAAACTGTACAGCCATATGCAGACAACAGAAATTAGACCCTTATCTATCACTCTGCACAAAAATCAAATCAAAATGGATCAAATAATTAGAATTTAAACCAGCAACTATGCCATTGCTGGAAGAAAAAATAGGATCAACACTTCTCAACTTCAGTGTAGACACCCCCTTCCTTAGATTCCCATTTTGCCAGAATTACAGCCAAGAATCAGTAAGCAGGATGTCATTAAACTGAAAAGCTTCTGCACAGCTAAACAAATAGTCAAGAGTATCAAGAGAGTATCTACAGAATGGGAGAAAATCTTTGCCTGCTATGCCTTGAACAGGGTACTAATTTACATAATATACAATGAACTAAAAAAACTGAACACCCAAACCACAAATAATCCAATCAATAAATGGGTTAGGGAATCAAACAGACTTTTCAATGGAGAAAGTCCAAAAAGCCAACAAATATATGAGAAAATGTTCTATATTACTAGAAATCAGAGAAATGCAAATCAAAACTTCACTAAGGATCCACCTAACTCCAGTCAGAGGGGCAAAAATGAAGAACAAGAACAATAACAGATGCTGGTCGGTTATGGGAAGAAAGGAACACTATCTCACTGTTGGTGGGACTGCAAACTTATACAGCCACTCTGGATGGCAGTGTGGAGAATCTTCAAAAGAACTAGGTTTGGAGCCACCTAATGACCCAGTTATCCCACTCCTGGGTGTTTTTCCAAATAGCTAGAATCAGCACACTACAGAGACACAGCTATATCAATGTTTATAGCAGCTCAATTTATAATAGCTAAACTATGGAACCCACCCAGATGCCCCTTGCTGGATGAGTGGATTCAAAAACTGTGGTATATGTGTACAATAGAGTTCTACTCTGCTATTATACCATGATATTTGATATAATATATGATATCATGGCATTTGTAGCCAAATGGATTAAGATGGAAAAATTATGCTGAGTGAAATATCCCAAACTCAGAGACTTGGACCAAATGTTTTCTCTCATATGTGGAAGCTAGAGTAAAATCTAAGACAGGATGAAAATTATCTAAGTTTAAATATTAATTTCAACTAAGGTGAAATTTCACATAAGCAGGGGGAACATAACTATGAAGATAGGGAGAAAATGGAGGGTGGCAGGTAGGGGAAGGAGAGATTAGTGAGGTTATCAATACAACATGGAACTCTTGACTCCCAGAGAAACCTAACTATATGCAGGCAGGCAGGGAATCTCAGAGATTTCAAAATTAATATCCATGTACATGCATATCTTATCTATAACATGGAGGTAAATGAAAAGGAGACATGAGAGCAGGGAGTGGACAAAGTGGGGAGATCCTGGACTAGGATTGACCTTAATTTACTTTGTTAATATCCATATCTGCATGATTATGTAACAATGAGTCCCTCCAATGTGTAAGACTATGTCAAACAAATAAAAATATGTTTTTACACAATGATTTTACAAAAAATATATGTTTACTTTCTGCATCTACCAGTCTAAAAATGGCCCCTTTAAATGTGTTTTGAACAATTTGTCTTTGAACAAACCATACCAGTAAAGTAGCCTCAGTCACCAGTTTTCAAAACAGGTAAGCCTAAATTAAAAACAAAGTAAAAAAAAACAAAGGTAATTATTCATCTTTACTATAGAACAGAAGTGTTTTAATCACTTAAAATGAGAACAACTCAAAGATTAAAAATAAATGAAGCAAAATGATCCTTAATTAGGTTAAAATAATAGCTTGATATTTTATGTTCCAGGCTTAGTCTTGGGCTCAATTGAGATAATGGAGTTGAAAGTCTTTATTAAATTTGAGCAAAGACATGCTTTAATGTGAATAATCTAATGTCAAGTAAATAACACAAATTATATTAATTTTACGAATTTAATATGCTAAGATTTCTAAGCACTTAAATCATAATTATCCTGTGGAGCACTAGATCAAGTACGAGAAAGCTATTACTCATTGATGAAATCCAGCTCATTTACTTATTAAACAATTTTTACTAGTTTCCAGTCACATTCACACCTCTGTGTATGTCAGGGATGGATTTCATGCTAAAATTCCATAGTTAAGGTGGTGAATCAAGAGCTTATGGCCTTCAAAGCCCAAGATATTTACTATCTTACAGAAATTATTTACCAGAATCTGCAGTAGATTATATTTTTAGTGGTATTCCTCTTAGTTTTAAACACAAGCTTACAAATAAAAATAAATTTAACAATTTAAGTAAATGAAACATTTACAACCTGACTGAGGCTTATTGTCAATCTTGTATAAAAGTACTTCAACAATTTCTATCTACACTAAAGACTTTCTAATAATACTGCTTCATACTTTATTAATTTAACCATCAGAATGAAAAAAGAAGTCATAAAAAGGTCTTTTATAAAATGAGGAAGTGGTACAGTAAGTTCTCAATAGTGAAGAATTAAAATGATATGGCTCTAAAATTAAATATAACATATTAAGCTAAAGATCCTTCTCACAAATTTTACTTTTAGTAATGATGTCAAGTATGGTGAACATTCACATTTAGGCAATATATTGACAACTGCATAATGATAAACACTTAATTTTGAATATGTAGTACTCATGTCCTCTCTATAATAAAAAAGACCAAGTCCATATCATGTATCTGTGAATTTTATTAGGAATTTGCAATGTTCATTTTTCTAAGCTATTCTGAATTGTAAAATCATACACAAAACATATTTTTTTATATGTATCCTTTAAAATAATTCAGACAGTATGAATAACATAGACTCTAAAAACTGAAGGGAAGTTTCATGTAAAAGCCTATACTCAAAGTAAACTTTCTGAGATGTTAAATTGTAGGTTGGTTAAAAATACCAAGTAGCTGAATGAACCTAGAGTGGGCAGCAGTCTAGATTAGCCTGTAGGGGAAAAGAAATTTAGATTTTCTTAAAATATTAGACAATGAGAATTTTATGGTAATGGATTAAACTTTTGTTATTTAGAAGATAAGAATACATTTAAGCTTCCCAAGTTTGTATATCAGGAAAGTATAAGGAAAATACAGAGAACATAGCATTTAGAGAACCAGTCATGAGTCCCTTCCAAGGATTTCTTCAGGATAATCCATGCATGGATTGTATTGTCAATTTCCTTTTATTCAAATTATAAACCATTATATAACAACCTATTTCTATAACCTATTGCTTATTTCACAAACTAATAATTCCTCTACATTTAACCATTTCTCTGAGGTCAGTTCTCATTTTAGATATTTGCATCTTCTCTTTTTTATTCATGTCATTAAAATTGTGTTGATCTTTTCAAAGAAGAATGTTTGCTTTCATTGAATTCTATTGTTATCTAATTATCAATGTAATTGTGCTACACTATATTTTTTTATTTCCAACCATGTATTAAATTTGGGTGGTTTCCATTTTTCTACTTTATTATGTGTAATTTAGATTATCAATTTAAGATCTTCTGTTTAAGGTAAATTCATTAATTCCCCTCTGATCACTCTCCTCACTGTATCCCACAAGTTTGGATATATTTTGTTTTTATTCATATTTAAGTACTTTTTAAATTTCTTTCATTATCTCTTTCATTATCAGTAGTTTTCACCTACCTTCTTGAGAATTTTCTACAATACCATCTGTGCAGAAGTAACCATATTGTAAATGAGAAACTCAGAGATGAGTCTTTGTTTTTTTATAATAACCCATCTTTGAAATCTAGTTTACTCTGTATGACCCAGCATAATCCATTCTGAGAATTATGTCTTCAATGTACTAACTTTCACTGGGTCCCACCTCTTAAAAGTTCCAATATCTCTTATTGCTACAATATTGGGAACCAAGATCCTGACACACAAATCTTTGGGAAATAATTCACACATACATACAGCATAGCAATGGGATATTTAAATCTTCATCTAGTTTTCGTAGAAATTTCTCTTTCTCCAATTATCCTAAAGTTTTCTTCATATACTTCAGGACTGTATTGTCAGGTGTATACAAGTTATAATATTATTGTAATTGTATGCAAATTATAATATAATTGTAATCATTGAAATAATCTTTTCACCAAAACATATTGTGCTTTTAGGCTCTTGTAACTTCATTTGTTTAACTTTCATTTTGTTTTATCACTGATGTTAGTATAACAACTCCGGAATTCTTTTGGTTACTATTTGTATAGAAAATATTTTTCATATTCTTTGACTTTAAACCTATAAGTATCTTTGGAGTTAATATGGATCTACTGTAGTCAGCATATAGTTGGAATGATTTTTTAAATACATTCTGCCAATGTCTATCTGTGGGCAAGTCACTATTTTTGTTGGTACTTTTAGGATTCTTTCCAATGTAGATTTTAACTATTTGATTTTAAGACATTTCAGTATTAGTCTCTTGATGTGCTATTTAAGATTTGTAGATGTGCAGATTTACGTTTTTCATAAGATTTGGGAAATTTGGGGAATTTCATTTCTTTAAATCGTGTTTCCATCCTTTCCTCTCTTTTATGAAAATTCCTATAATGTGCATGCTGAAGTACTTGATAGTGTGTCATAGGGTCCTTATGCAGTGTTCACTTTTATTCATTCTTTTTTCTATTTCTCAAGATAGATAATTTTAATTATCTTATCCTTATGGGTTAATAATTTTTTATTCTGCTTATTGAAATATGTTGAACTTCATAATTACTTTTTTTGTTCTAAGTTCCTCAATTTTCATTTTCAAATGTTTCCCTTTTATAATTTCTACCTGTTTACTGATATTCTCATTTTGCTCCCATGTCATTTTTATGTTAGTCTTTGGTTAATTATTCATAATTTCCTCTAGCTTGCTGAATGTATTTAAGACATTTGGTAAAATTTATTTGTCTAGGATATTCAACAGTCCTTTCAATTTATTTCTTTCCTATAAATGGGCCTTATTTTTCTGTTCCATTGTATGCTTTGTAATAATTCACTGAAAACTGTAAATTTGAATATTTAATATTATACTTATGGAAATCAAATTTTTTCCCATTCTTTAGGTTTGCTCCTTTGGACTACTGAAGACTATAATTACCTATTTGTTAGTGACTTTTTGTAACTTTGTTTGCCAAAGCTGTATTCCTCGTCATATCTGGTCTATATCTTTATCATGAAATCAGCTAGTGTAAAACAAAGACTTCCTTGAACAATAGGAGCACGTTTAAGTTGTCTTCTCCTTGACTTGCATTTACTATGCTGATATACACATTGATTTTTTCTGGATATCTAACAAGGTGGCTCTAATAGTATCTGGTTGCTTTTTGTATCTGTGTAGTAGTAGGAGTTCTAGGCTGCTTTCCTTGCCTTAGTTAAATTTTAATTTGTTAAACATTTAAAGGTGCATTGCAAAATCAAGGCTTAGTATGCAAAGATTAAAGAACAATGCTAAAATATGAGAAAAGAAGTAAAAAAGTGATAAATGGTAAAGAAGATTACATTTTCTATTGAAATTATTAATATTAAGGTGCATCTAGAATTTAACTTTTGTTTTCTTTTTAGTATTGGGTCATTTTGAAGATAATTCTCTTTTTCCATGGTAGCAAAACATCTTAACTGTCAATTGACTGTAATATTATCTTTACAACCATTTAAACCATTAATTTTGCCAGGATTTGGAGGGAAATAAAATGAAATTTCTAAACTGAAATATTTGTCTTGTCATCCACAGGCAGCACATAACAGATTCATCACGGTACTAAGTCAACCTTTCACATCCCGCACTATCTGTCCATGTATTTCTAATTTATCCTGTAAAAAACACATTAAGAAAAAAACCACCACATATCCCTGGTAATTAATCTAAACTGTTAATATGATAATCATCCCAATTTACCTTGCAGTTTCAGGATATATGTTTCACCCCATATCCTTCAATTACACTTTCCCTCACCCCCAATTACATACTTTTGGTTTCTTGTTACTGATAATTTATTTCCAAAATGAACTCATTAATTTTCAGTCTTATCTGTTCAATGAGTTAAATCCCTCAGGCTCATTAGAAAGTTTGTGTTTCATCATTTAATGTTGTTTCTTCAGTTTATATATGATTGAACAATAAAAATGATTTCCTGATTATCTTCTTGAAATTGTTTACCTGTTTGAGTTATGTAACATGTCATACATTTTATTCTTTTCAGATATTTATTTTTTGTGTATACTTCTCTGTAAATGTCAATAAATTATTTACAATTCAAATTTGGGGAAGGACAGTAGCATATTACATAGTCACTTTGTTATGCTGAGAATTAGAGACTTTAATTCCAGGAGTCAATAGGAATCCTAAATAAAACATTTAGTTTCCTCATTAAATCATTTGAGCTTTTTGAATACAATCAAATCTGTACATCTGCCCTCTTTGTTTTGTTTTTAAGTTTTATTTGATTAACATGGTCTTACAACTAAGAGGGGTTCATCATCAAACAATCAAGAACAAAAGTGTAATGACAGAACAAGCCAATACTGGTGCCAAACCATGGTTTCCCCTCTTTGGGTTCCCCATGGTTCCATGTTTCACTCTACTTAAGCCCCAACTTAATTGTACTTCTGGAAGTCAGAGGCTCCCCTCAGATTAGATTCCCCCATATAACCTCCCTCTAGTCTCCTTGATCTCCTTCCTATTATATTTCCCCTTTCCTAACCCCCTCCCTAAGACCCCAGGAACCTAAGCAAGGTTCCCTTTGATCATGTAAGAATTCATACATGTTGAGGTAATTGTTAGGTTAGCCATTTATTGTACTGTATCTGCTTATATTCTAGTTTCCATGAATGAGAGAAAACATTCAGCCCATGAGTCTCTCAGTTTGGGTTACTTCACTTAGCAAAACTTTTTCTATCTCCATCCATTTGGCTGCAAATGCCATAATATCATTTTCTCTATTAGCCAAGTAGTACTCATTGTATATATGTACCACTGTTTTTGGATCCATTCATCAAGTGAGGGGCTTGTGGGTTGGTTCCATAATTTAGCTATAGTAAATTGAGCTGTTATAAACATTGATGAAGCTATACTCTATAGGGAACCGATTCTAGCTCTTTTGGGAAGATACCCAGGAGTGGGATACCTGGGTCAAAAGGCGGTTCCAACCCTACTTTTTTGAGGAGTCTCCACGCTGCTTTCCAGAGGGGCTGTACCAGTTTAAAGTCCCACCAGCAATGTAACAGAGTTCCTTTTTTCCCACAGCCCCTCCAGCACCTGTCATTGTTTGTATTCTTCAATTTTGCCACTCTGACTGGAGTGAGATGGAATCTCAGTGAAGTTTTGATTTGCATTTCTCTTATTGCTAGGGATGTAGAGCATTTTCTCATATGTTTATGAGCTTTTTGGACTTCCTTTATTGAGAAACTTCTTTTTAGTTCCATAGTCCATTTATTAATTGGATTATTTATGGTTTTGGTATTTAATTTTTTGAGTTCTTTGTATATTCTGGATATTAACCCTCTGTCCGAGGTGTAGCAGGCAAATTTTTTCTCCCTTTCTGAAGGTTCTCTCATGAGACTCTTGACTAAATATTTAGCTGTGCAAAATCTTTTTATTTTAATTGCACACCATGCATTTATTCTTGATTTTACTGCTTGTGCTAGGGGAGTCCTGTTAAGGAAGGCTGTGCCAACTCCTATGTCATGTAACGTTGATCCTTCTTCTTTTTTTAAGAAATTGTAGAGTTGGTGATATAATATACAGATCCTTGAACAATTGTGATTTAACTTTTGTGCCGGGTGAAAGATAAGGATCCAATTTCAGTTGTCTACATAAGGCTTTCCAATTTGTCCAGCACCGTTTGTTGAACAGGCTATCCTTCTACACTATGCTTTTGCCCCCTTTATCAAATATCAGATAGTTAAAGGTATGAAGGTTTGTCTCAGAATCCTCTATTCTATTCCATTGGTCTTCCAGTCCATTTTGATACCAATACCATGCTGTTTTTGTTACTGTATCCTCACAGTATAATTTTAGGTCAGGAATTGAGATGCCACCTGCCTCCTCCTTCTTGCTGAGTAATATTTTGGCTATTCTAGGTCTTCTGTTATTCCATACAAATTTGAATATTGCTTTTTCTGCATTTGTGAAAAATGATGTTGGTATCTTGGTAGGGACTGCATTAAATCTGTATAGGGCTTTGGGTAAAATGGCCATTTTGATATCGACTCTATCTAACCATGAACATGGAATGTTTTTCCATCTACTCAGATCTTCTATATTTTTTTTAAAGTTCAATAATTTTTATTGTGTAGGTCCTTGACATCCTTTGTGAAATTTATGCCCAAGTATTTTATTTTTTTGGAGGAGATGGTGAAAGGGACAGATTTCTTAATTTCTTTTTCAGTGTCCTTGTTGTTGGAGTATAGGAAAGCTAATGATTTGTTGGTGTTAATCTTGAAACCAGTCACTTTGCCGAAGTCGTTTGTAAGCTCCTGAGGTCTTCTGGTCAAACATATAGGGTCTTCTAAGTAGAGAATCGTGTCATCTAAAAATAGAGACAGCTTGACTTCTTCTTTTCCTGTTCAAATTCCTTCGATTTCCTTCTCTTGTCTGATAGCTTTGGCAAGGGTTTCAAGGATTATATTGAATAAGAGTGGTGAAAGTGGACAGTCTTGTCTTGTTCCTGAATTAAGTGGAAATGTTTTCAATTTTTCACCATTGAGCATAATGTTTGCTATGGGTCTGTCATAAATGGATCTTACATAGTTAAAATATCTTCCTTTGATCCCTATCCTCTCCAGGGTTCTGAGCATAAAAGGATGTTGAATTTTATAAAAGGCCTTTTCTGGTTGATTGAGATGATGGTATGATTTTTATTTTCAATTTTCATTTTCAATTTAAGTGGTGAATTACATTTATTGATTTGTGAATGTTGAACCAGCCCTGTTTTCCAGGAATGAAGTCCACTTGATCATGATGTATTATCTTTTTAATGTACTTTTGGATCCAATTAGTTAGAATTTTTGCATCTATATTCATCAGGGAAATTGGTCTATAATTTTATTCTCTTGATGTGTCTTTGTTAGATTTTGCTATGAGAGTTATATTTGCTTCATAAAAAGTGTTGGTAGTGCTCCTACCCTTTCAATTTCATGAAAAGCTTATAGCAGATCTGTGTTAATTCTTCTTTAAAAATTTGGTAGAATTCTGTTGTAAATCCATCAGGTCCAGGACTTTTCTTTTTTGGAAGGGCTTTGATTGCTGCTTCAATTTTGGAACATGAGAAAGGTTGGCTTAGATTTTTGATGTCTTCCAGTGGTAAGCTGGGGGTGTCTTATGTGGCTAAGTATCTGTTCATATCTTCCATATTACCAAACTTGGCAGAGTATAAATTTTCAAAATATGTTCTGATAAGCTTCTGGATTTTGGTTGAGTCTGTGGTGACATCTCCAATTTTGTCTTTGATTTAATGATTTGCTTCATTTCAATCTTCTTTTTGGTGAGATTGGCAAGGGGTCTGTCAATCTTATTCATTTTTTTCAAAGAAGCAACTCTTTGTTTTGTTGATATTTTGTATTATTTTTGTTCTCAATTTCATTGATTTCAGCTCTGATTTAATTATTTCCTGTTTTTTATTAGCTTTTAGATTGGATTGTACATCTTTTTTCAAGAGTTTGTGTTAGAACATAAAACTATTTATTTGGGGTCTTTTCAGATTTTTTATGTATGCACTCAGTGCTATAAATTTACCTCTTAAGTATGCTTTCATACTATCCCAGAGGTTTTGATATGTCACTTCATCATTCTCATTCATTTCCAAGAATTTCTTGATTTCTAATCTTATTTGGTCTTTTATCAATTCTTTGTTTGAAAGGGTATTATTCAATTTCCAAGTATTAGAGTAGCTTCTGATGTTTTTCTTGTTGATTGCTAAGATCATGGCATTGTGATATGACAGGATACATGGGACTATATCCACTTTCTTGAATTTGTTAAGGTTAGCTCTATGGACTAGGATGTGGTCTATTTTTAAGAAGGATCTATGAGCTGCTGAGAAGAAGGTAAATTCAGCCCATTTAGGATGGAATGTTCTGTAGATGTCTATTAAGCCCAATTGATTAATAAATCTCCAATTGTTCAAATTGGAGATATCTTTGTTGATTTTTTATTTTGATGATTTGTCCAATATTGATAATGATATACTGAAATCCCCCAGTATTGTTTTGAGATCAAAGAGGGGTTTAATATCCTTAAGTATTTTTTCCATGTATTTGGGGGAATTATGATTGGGGGCATGAATGTTAATTATCATTAAGTCTTCTTGGTGAATTGTCCCTTTTAGTATGAAATAGTGTCCATCTTTGTCATTTCTGAGTAGTTTTGGATCAAAATTAACTTTATTGGTTATTAGGATTGCCATACCAGCTTGCTTTTTTGGGCCACAGGCCTGGTAGACATTTTTCGATCCTTTCACCTTCAGTCTGTGTCTATTTTTGGATGTGAGGTATGTCTCTTGTAGACAACATATTGTTGGATCTTGTTTTTTGATCCAATCTGTATTTTAATTGGGGCATTGAGATTATTCACATTCAGAATTAGAAGAGATATGGGAATCTGAGTCCCAGACTTAGTGATTGTTGCTGTGTTTTGTGCCATCTGGGGTTTCTATTGGTGTGGTGTGTATTGTGATTATAGACACTCTCTTATTTAGGGGTTTAGGAAATTATTAGCATGTTCTTCTGAATGAAGAATATCCTTGAGAATATTATGTAGTGCTGGGTTTGTGTTCATGTATCTTGCTAGCTTGAATTTAACAGTGAAGTATGCAATTTCTCCATCACATTTAAAGCTGAGTTTTGCAAGGTATATTAACTTTGACTGGAAGTTGTTCTCTTTCAAGACCTAAAAATTATTGTTTCAAGCTCTTCTGGCCTTCATTGTCTGGTCTGAAAAATCCATACTGATTCTGATTGGTCTGCCTCTGAATGTGACTTGGGGCTTCTCCCTTGCTGCTTTTAGAATTCTTTCTTTAGTTTCTCTGTTAATCATCTTATATACGTATGTCTTGGTGAATTTCTCATTTGGTTAGGTCTGTTTGGTGTTCTATAGGTATCTTGGATTTGGAAATCTGCATCAATCCTGAAATGAGGGAAGTTTTCCTTCATAATTTCATTTAATATATTCTTAATGCTCCCTGTTTGTTGTTCAATGTTTTCTTCCAGTCCAAATACTCTCAGATTGTTTCTTCTCATCCCATCAAATATTACTTGGAAGTTCTGGTCATGCACAATGAGTTTCTTTTCTTGTCTGTCGTCCTTGAACTCAACATTGCTCAACCTGTCTTCATCTTCTGATGTTCGTTATTTAAGAGCTGAGGTTCTATATTCTGTTGTGTTGACTCTAATGTTACCATCTTCTAGCAAGGATTTGATTTGGTTGACAGTATTTTTCAATTCTGATAGCTCTGCTACATCTCTCTTCAGGATGTCTAAGTCTTTATAAATACGGTCCTTCATTTCATGGAATTGTTCCCTTATTTCCTTATGTAAGTTGTCTCTCATCACCTGAAACTGCTGTCTGATCTCATTCCTTAATTCTTCTTTCAACTCCTTGCTTTACTTACTGATCATAATGTTTATATAATTTTATTGTTTTTCGTCTAGGACCCCTGCCATGGAGTCTTTGGATGGGGAGCTGTGAGGATGAAGATGAGAGTAATTACCCCTTTTCCTCATTTTCAGATACAGGGTATGTGACTTGAAGACAAACTATGTTAGTTACTATTGTAAGGGTTATTGGAGCTTCTTATGCCTGTACTTCATTGGGATGGGTGCTACTTGGAAAGCACAACTCAATGACTGCTGGTCCAGTCAATGAAGAAATGTGAGGCTATAGGTGCATATATTGAACAGTTTCAACTAAAACATTTATAATTGTCATTAGCACATTTAGGAGTGGTTTTCTTCCATGAGAGCTCTCACAATGTATTAAGATAGTCAGAAAATGCCTATTTTGAAGAATGACCTTCACTTCAGTTAGGAGGACCTCTGTAGATAGGGAGAACAATCTAGAAACCAAGGAAGTAGGGTAGGGAGGTTGTGTGGAGCTCCTGACTTACAAAACAGAACTAGAATGTTTTAGCATGGATTCAGGTATTCAATTAGGAATAACAAAAAGATAAAAATGGGATGTGAGTAGGTTAAAGGCTTTGAGTGAGGAAGATAGAGAACAGCATATAGTTTAGGAATTGAGAGAGAACAGAGGAGAAGATGTTAATTTGAGGTGTGGTTCTTTTCAACCCAAGGACATTATGAGCTATTTTGCTATTTTGCTATTTTGACCAATTGTGGACAGTGAGAAAGTGATGGAGGTATAGGATCTGCTAGAGAGAGAAAGAACAAGAAAGAAAGAGAATGAATAAAAAGAGAAAGAAAAAGAAAATAAAAGAATAAAATAAAGGAAAAAAGAGAAAAAAGAAAAAAAGGAAAGAAAAAACAGACCCTAGGAGAAGCAGGGGTAGCAGTGGTAAATTATAGAAGGGGTAAAAGAATTATTAATAAGATTTGGGTGATTGCATAAGGGTAGAAGCACACGTAGGTAAAATAAGGAGGTCAAGCACAATATATTTCTGATACTAAATGCGCTGACCAGAATCCTCTTTTCAGGAGGGAGGACATGGAAATGAACAAACACACAAAGACAATCATTAAAACAAACAGGAACAGAAAAAAGAAAATAAAAATAAAAAATAAAAAAATGAGAGTGATGAAATCCAAAAAACAAAAGAAAAAAAACCAAAAATAACTAGTATTTTTATGTCCATGCACCAATAAACTGTTCCAGATATTGTACCAATACACATGGATAACAGGAGAAAAAGAGAAGGCAAGAAAAAATTATATATGTATGCAAAATCAAAAAAAAGTAAAAAATTCTTAATGAAAACTTGGAACTATAGACAGTATGGGCATCTCTGAGTCCTTTGAGAGGAGATGTTCACTCTCTTTCTGGGTTTTGATATGAATGTCTCTCAGTCTGTGGTTATGAGAGCTCACAAAGAGGGCTGAGGTGTCCTTAGACTCCTGGGATTTCTGGGAGGGGATTCCAGTGAAGAGGACTGGATGCAGAATGCCCTGAAGTTTGCTAGTCTCCCAGGGGATTTGAAGCCAGAAGACTTAATGAGCTGGGAGGGAGTATGGATGATTTCTATTCTCCCTCTGCTGGAATTTGCATACACTGTCTCTTGTGGCTGAAGACTCAGAGCCTTTAACTTGTCACATGATCCTTCTGGCAAAGGGGTGGTGGACAGGGCTGGGAATTGCTCCCCTTTATTCCACAAATTGAAGACCCCCTGAGCAAGGTGGAGCCTGGGCCTGACCAAGGCCTTCTCTTCCTGGATCAGACTGGGGTCAGTGGCCATCTCCTGATGCAGTTTTCAGAGGCTGCTCTAAAAAGCCAGAGACAGCTGTCTCCTGGGGTTCATAATGGCGGTGACTCAGCTTTCCTGCCGGGCAGCCTGTTCCACTGGGCACCTCTGTGGGCAGATTACCAGCACAGCTCTCATCCGATGCTGTGTGTAAATTGGGTGGGTGTCTGAAAATGTGCCTGTCTGATGCTCTGTGTTTATAAAGCATGGGATCCCAGCAGTGATGAGGTTGCTGGCTCTGTTCAGCTCCACCCCTGTTCCTGGTCTCTTGCTGTGTCCCACCCACCTGGCGGAATATAAACAAAGAAAGCTGAACTGCTTTGTTCCTGGGAGGAAGGATAAAATCCCTTTTTTTCTGCATGAGTATCACCCAGGACTCAGCTCCTCAACAAAGCTTTGCAAACTAGCACTAGAAGTTCATAAATATATTCCCCAGAATGCACCTCGAAAAGCTGAAGATAAACTGTGACTTTCCCATCCAGACTCGGAGCCACAGGAAAAGCCACCTCCCTTCGGCTTGCCATCTTCCTCACAACATCTCCCATCTGCCCTTTCCATAAAAAAAAAAGCAGAAAAGCCCAAAGTGAAAGCCTTTCATTGAAGAAAAACTCATGTTTTTTTCCACTTAGATTCTTAAACTACTGCAAGAAAATTAGAAAAATCTTTCACATTTATTTTAAATATCTTAAGGTATATTCCATGGCTATTTTGTTGTGTAATTCTTCATTATAAAGATTATATTTTCTCAATTGTATGGAAACATAGAGATGTATTTTTTCAAAGACCTTTTAAGTACAGTAAAAATGCATTTAAAATAAATCTTATTTGAAAAAAACTTGTTCTAAATATTGGAATCATTATCTTCAATGCATATTAAATTGTTTTCTTATTAATCCCCAATATTGATATTCCCCAAAGTACTGATGGTTTAGTTTATGATTTTTTTCTTTTTCTTCCCTCTCTCTTTTAACATTCTCATTAAAAATGTATAATTGATTTTTTCTTTTCCCTGTTAATCAATAAAATCATAACATTATATGTTTCCTTTGGTTGCAAACACTAAGAAATAATTCTGTGTACCTTAATAACAAGGTTGGTCATAAGATAGAAATGGACAGTTTGTATAATTAAAAAAAAACAAGTTTTTCTCATAAGAGCATTTGAAAGCTCCAAAAATACAAATAGTACAAGTAATTATATTTCAGAAACACTGCTGCTGACATGAATCATTTCAAACTTTCATGTTTCATTCATAATTTAATGTCATAGCAAAAGATTCAGAGGCCTTTATGAGTTGCCTTGGTGAATCTATGAACTGACTAGTGAATGATAGGTCAAACAAGCACCATAATCCTTCCCAAAGAATGTAGAACAGGTAAATGAAAGAACAGACAGTAGGAATTAGATTGCTTAAACAACCTGCATCTATCTGCCCATATGAAATTATCTTCTTTAAAAATGGCATAAAAATTCAAAATAAAGTTGACGTCTTGAACCCATTTGAGCAAACTTTTATGCTTCTATATATAATTCACTTGGAGTCTCTTTCATCTTATATTTTAAGGTATTTCCTATGGAAAATTTCAAAAACTTGCAATAATAAAAGTAAAGATTCAAAGTTCAAACATCAAAGTTTTTAACAGTTAAGTTTGTTTTGTATCAATGGTATCTCTTAAATCAATATTTATTCTTTCAAGGAAAGCTATGATAAAGTGCTAGAGGTTATTACTTTTCATCAAAGATAAAATAAATCACATAAATAAAATTAATACCTCTTTAGCCTCTTAACAGTTTTTGATTTTTATAAGCCTCAAAATAGCTGATATTGCTTCATTTCTTTGCTTTATATCTAAAAAAAAATTACATTCCCAAATCATTCTATTCTTGGTGTCAATACTTATATTCTTCTAAAATATATAAGTTGTATAAAGTTGGGCAGAATTTTATACATCTATTGTAGATAAATGGAAATTATTGTGTATTTTCAATGATTGAAAAGGAAGATTTCATTGACAAAAATTACAATGTTCCTAAATGATATGTCAAGGAATAAAATACATCTTAAAATATGTAGAATTTTCAAGCTGCTGAAAGATTATGTACAGAATATAATTAAAGAACACAAGAGAATTTATCATCGAATTAGGTGCAATATGTTCTTAATGCCCTTGAAATCTTCAAGTAATGGGAATATCTCTATTAATGAATAATCTTCTTATTCTTGGGGAAACAATACTTCCCTTAAATTTTGTTTTGTCTTTTAAAATCTTACTTTTTTTTTCACCTTGACATACTGTATTGAGTAAGGCCTTTTGTCAGATGTTGAATAGAAGTGTAATCATCATGACTCTGAAGAATTTTAAATTTTAATGAAAATGTGTATTTTATTTCCTCCTTTAAGAATTACTTTTGGTATGGGATACATATTTATATTACTTTGGGTTCCTCAGAAAACAGGCTCTGAAACAAATACACATGGATGTTTTGAGGAAACTGCCCTCTGAAACAACACATATGATGTCTTACAAATTGCAGTTTTGTTTTTATAAAGAAAGTAGGTGGGGAGGGAGGAAGGGAAAAAGAAAGAAAGAGTAAAAGAAAAGAATCTCATCTCCTAATTTCTCTTTTTTTGTTGTTTTAAACCAGGGAGGGTTGAACCCCGGGGTGATTTACCACTGAGCTATAGGAACTACATCCCCAGCCATTTTTATTTTTTATTGTGAGACAAGGTCTTATGAAATTGCTGAGGATAGGCTTGAAATCTGTGTTCTTCTAGCATCAGACTCCTGAATCATTGAAATTATGGACCTGGTCCACCATGTGTGGCCTCATCTCTTCCATTAAGGATATTTAAGGTCATTCAGAGTTGTCTCATGTAGAGTCATATGGCCTTTCTTTGTATCCCCACATCAACCTGCTTTTGGCTTTTGAAAAGAGAAAAATTGTGTGAAGCAGTTTCTCTGACTGAGAGAAATATGCTCAGGATCTCAAAAGTGAGCCATAAGTAACTAGAACTCTGGAAAGGAGCATAAATGCTACATGTTGAAGAGGGTATCTACCATAATTCAGACCATATATGCCTAGTATCTTCATTTACTTATTTGAATAAATTCAGCCTACCAGACAAGATTCTGTCTGTTCATTTTTGTGGAAAAACCTACAAGAATAAAGTTAGCAAGGTAAACTACAGGTGCAATAATTTACTTAGCTGAAAATGAAAATCATCGTCTTCTACCTCTAACACCAATTCAAGATTTACTACATGCTTAGCCCACATCCTTATTGGTCTAAGTGACTTACTAGAGGGTGATGTGGTGTTAATTTCCTGGTAATTGTGAGACCTTGATCACCAAGCTCTAATTAGACTGTGGTTACTTCATTTGTTTATCTGCCATTAAAATTGTGCAAGGGAAGTTTTGGAGTGGTGGCTCATGGTTTACAGTGCTTGACTGGCATGATGAGTATCACATACACAAGGAAGTGTTGGAACAACAAAAGTCACATGAAAAGCTAAATAAAATTGATTCTCTCTTTCTCTCTCACTGTCCTTCCCTCTTTTAAAAAAAAAATTGTGCATGGGAGCACCGCCAAAAGACATAGACCACATAGTCTGAACCTCTTTTTCCTTGCTCCCTTTTATGAAGAACAATTTTGGTTTGTTCTAAAGAAAAGATTTGCTCAAACTTATTTGTTATGGTTTAAATATCAAGTGCTTCCAAAAGCTCAGGAAATAATGTAGCTGTGACCAGATATGAAATATTTAGATTATAAGAGCTGTAACCTAATCAATGAATTAATCTATTTGATAGATTCATAATTTGAAAGCAGACTGTATTAGGTAATAAGAATAGTTAGGTAGGGTGTACCTGGAGGAAGTAAGTCACTTGGAGCATACTTTTGGGGATTGTGTTCTGTTCCTGGCACCTCCTGGCTCTCCTTCCTGATTCACATTATCTAAGCAGCTTTTGTCTACCATGTTCTTCCACCACAAGGTCTCACCTTGGGCAGTGAAATTCACTGATCTTGGACTGAGATGTTTGAAACTATGAGTGAAAAAAAACCCAGAACATTTCCTCATCTAAATTATTCTTGTCAAATGTTTTAGTCACACTAATGAAAACTCACTACCACATCATCCTAGTTATGATAGAGAATCATTTGTTTGCCTGCTGCCATAATTGCTTGAAGAGTCCATAAAGAATGGGCAGCAAGTGTAGATTAGAGATAAGATGACTGTCATTGTTGATAGAAAAGTGTCTCATTTGGTTCAAGTGTCTATAAATTCATGGCTTAGTGTCATGGGGATATGAAATACTAATTTTCCATGAGAAATCATGGTTAGTGAAGAACTCCTCTTGTGTTTCTTGCTTCCCATACCCATTTTTACTGTCTATCTAGAACATAGTTACTACTTAGTGATAATTGTTTAGTATAAGTACTGCAATTTGAGATTTATCACATCATCTACATAGTAATATCTGTAGTTTGACACTCCAGATGCAAGCTTACAAGGACTTTTAATTGCTTTTAAAGATTGACAGGTCTGGATTGTACAGAATCAATGTATTCCGTACCATGTTTTTTTCCTTCTATTTATTTCCCTCTTAAAATGGATACTGGGTCTAATGTGAGTTTAAGCAGGATCTCATGTTGCTGTATTAAAACCCGTTAAGCTCATGAATGCCAGTACTTGATCTGATTCATCTCTGTGGACTAATATAAGAAGCCTATAATGAAATACATTCCAGTTCTACACATTAGATTTTCTAATACAATGATGCCTTGGCCAAAGTGCAGCCTTTATATCTACTGCTGGAGGTTTGTACATCCATTATCAGAAGCAGCTGAGCCACTTATTGATGCAAAGGAAGTCTGTGTTTCTGAACACAATATTTTTACCTCCATCTCTGCCTCTATCTGCACTTATGGAATCATTTGTTTAGTTTTGAAATCTAATCACTAATTTAATATTTTTGTTTTTCCCTTTTTCTGCCTTTATTTCTTTTTTGTGCAGGGGATTAAACCTAGAATATTTTACCATGAAGCTATGTGCTCAGCCTATTTCTTTCTTCCTTTATTTATTTATTTTATTCTGAAATAAATTGTGAGGCTGGCCTTGAACTTGAATCCTCCTTCCTCAGCTTCTCAAATTATTGTTATTACAGGTTTGTGACACTCAACTCAATTAAATAATTCATTTTTTTAAAGTAGTAATATTATCTTGAAACAAATTTCTCAGTTTTATATCATTATTTCCCTAAATTGCTTGTGTATTGGAGGAGACTTCCTGGGTATCCAACCATCCTATGGAAGATAGCTACTAACAGATATAGAATTTTATTTGAAACTACATTTGGTGTTTGATAAAGTTCTTTAATATTAAAAGAGGCAGCACCTACAAAGTAGAGAATTAAGATTAACTAAACTTGTGTAATATAACAATGCTTTTAAACTTTTATTTAATGCTATTTTAATCATTATAGTATAGCATCTCATTTATACTGTGGACATGTGATTATATTCTGTTTCCATGAAATTAAATTCAAAAAAGTTATATCTATATTAAAAATTTTGCATCATACAAAAATTATGTACAATATTAAACTGTATTTCAATGGCATTATTAACTTCTGAAAAGTGTTATCTGTATTTACTGCATCAAATATCACTTCTCTCACCATGTAAAATGGATTTTCCCTGTCACTACTCCATTAAAATTGCTTTCATAAATGATATAATTCATTTCCACTGTTATTAAATACAATTACCTAGTCTCATATTTTGTTCTTACTTGACATGTTATTGTCATTTAACATTGTTAATAATTTTTGCCTCTAAAAACATAACCTTTACTTGAATTCCAGGGTACTGTCTAAGCTCTTTAAATCTTTGCATCTCTTCCTCTATGTTAAAAGAAGGCAGATCCAGCATTTCCTATTTGCTCAACTGTTGTTCACCTTTAGGTCCATGTTTCAGCTACACAAACCAGGAAAGTCCTTACTCTTTAAGCTGCAACATTAAATATGGAATCTCTGCCTATTGAGCCTGTGTCAATAAATTCAGCCAGATTTAAATGTCCGCCATTCCACCTGTGTTAATCAACATTTAATTGCTTTAGAGGAACTTAGTGGAGTGGAATTTTATTTTGTTTCATAAATCCAGAGCTCTTAGTCCATGGTTCCCAAACTCCATTTCTTCAAGCCTGAAGTCAGCCAAAACATCACGGAGGGAGGGCATAGTGAAGGGAGAAGCTCAGCTAATGGTAGCAAAAAAAGAAAAAAATAAGAGGGAAGGAGGGAGAGAGAGAGATAGAGAGAGATATATAGGTAGATAGATTTGGAGAAGGAAGAAGGAACTAGAGGCAAGATCACACCCCTCAGGTGATCTACTTCCTCTAGCCAAGCTCCATCTGCTTACAAATATATCAAGTGGTAGATTTAAATTATTAAATCACCCAATGAATTAACCTACAAATAAAATGAGAGCTTTGAAATCATAACACCATCATTACCTAAGTCTTGGTATCCATTTTCAATTTTGTTGTCCTTATTTCTGTATTTGTAAATTAGAAAACAGAAGTAAATCTTTTGGAATGAAGTACATCTCTTCCTGGGTCAAATTTGAGCCTCACCTTTAAAGACAAGCTGGGGCATCACTTGAGTTATAGGTCTAGAGACAAAGAAGGATGATGAAGTTGGTTGTTATTTTACAAGGGAAATCTCTCACATGGAGTGATTAGAGTTTCTTCAAGCAATGTAGAGTTGATTCCCAGAGATGGAGTTAAAGAAACTCCTACCACAGAAAGTGTGGATGACTCTCCTACTTTGGGTAAAGTAGGAGCTTCTTCCACAATCAAATTTAGCCTCATCCAAATTTAAGGACCTCAAGCTTCACAAAGTAACTAAAGTCAATAGACAGAGAGACTAAAAGTTTGCCTCTTATTGTATTGTATACAGCTTCAGGATGAGACTCAGCCTTGACTTTTCTATTATCTCAGTTATATAGCTATAGGAGATAAAGGTTTCCTTCAAGGTATGTATAGAAATTCTACATCATGAATGTGCCACTTGGCCTAGAAATTCCAATTCCTGTCCTCATTCATTTATTTGCCCCTTTTGTCCAATGACATTAGGAACACCTACTCAATCTCATTATATTTATAGTTTTATAAAATTTTTCCAACATATATGTGAAATTACCTAGATTCTTGCTATGAATAAATTGTCAATTATGAATATCCAATACAGATAGTTCATGCTTGTCTATTACAAGATGATGCTATGCATTCTCAATGTTTTCTTCATGACTAGAAATAGAAGCAATAGTATGCTTAAATCCCATATTAGATAGACAATCCCAGAAATGTACCCTCAGGACTAATTCAGAAAACTAGTTTTAACATTCTCTTTCTTTAAAACCATTTTGGGTGCTGAAATCTGAATTTGTTGGGTGTTGGGATTTTAAGAACAATGCAACCAACAAATAATATAAAATGAGGAACTTTGTTCTGAAAAATTGACACACATAATTTCAGATGATAAAACAGGTGATGATCTGCTTTCTACAATGGATTCCCAAGAAAAATAGTATACTTCAATGTGAGTCAGATGGCCTAAAATTTAGTAGAGCTGATGGTTTAATCTTCAATCTAAGTCATAAGATTTGTATACTAGCTTAGCAGTCAAGGAGAAAATGATTTTCCTTTCCTTTGTCCTGTGTTCTATACAGTCTTTCAAAGGATTGATTCATGCTGGCCCACATTTTATTGGAGAGTCAATCTACTTTTCTGGATTCACTAATTTAAAAAAATAATAATATTAAAAACCACTCTCATAAAGACATGTGGAAATGTTTAAAGTGACTCAGTTAATTTGACACATAAAATTGATCAACACACTTTACTCTGTGCATGCCTGAATGTGTGTGTGTGTGTGTGTGTGTGTGTATGTGCAGGTGGATGTGGGTGTGTGTTAGAACCACTATCTAGAATCATATATTTTTGATTTGAAGCATTCCCTTTAGATGTTATTGTAAGGTGGGTCTGAAGACAGGAATTGACCTCAATTTTGCTAATTTTTAAAGTCCTACTTTCATTTTTTAAAATAGATTTCTTGGATGCAGTATTGTTGGTTGATAGTTATTTACCCTGGGCACTGTGAATACATTATTCTAATATTTTCTGGCTTACATTGTTTCTGGTGAGAAATTAATACTTAGACTTATTGGGATTATTAGGTTTCCTTTTTTATGAGTCATTTTATTATTGCTTTCAAGATTTTTTCCCTTTTAAAAAATATATATGTGATAGTAGGATGTACAATGATATACTTATAAAAGTTTAGAGACAACCTTGTTTTAACTCAGTTCCCAATATTTCCATCCTCCCCTCCATTCCTCCCACCTCTTTTTCTTTTTAGGTATACTTGATAATAGGACATTGACATTTTTATAAAAACATATTTTAATTCAGTCCCCTGTATTTCTCCTCCCTACCCTCAACCACCTGGTTCTCTTCCCTCTACTCCACTGGTTTTTGTATTGTTTACTAATAATTTTTTTGTTAATTTAGTTACTTGTTGCTATACATTTGAGGAATTTCATGCCGAATTTTCTTCTCTTCCTCTTGGATTCTTAATGCCTGTATGTTGGTATACTTGATGTTGTCCCCTAATTTCTTTGAGGCACAATTTATTTTCATCATTCTTTTTATCCCTTTTATTAAAATTAAATAATTTCTCTGAACTTATTTTTTTAAGATTTCAATTTTTTTCTGATGAAGGACATAGAGTACAATGGTAATTATTTAGTGTCTCTCTTAAATTACAAATATAGCAGGAAAATAAAATGGAAATTCATTAAACATTTTTCTTATCTGTTAGTTGGTTTAAAACAGCATGGATTAGTCTGTATAGACATATTATTTCAAGCAGTGTACAGTTTTTATTTCTTCTGATATTTCATAGAAAATAATAATTCTTTTTTGTGCATTAAATTTTGAGGGTATTTTTGCTGTGTAATAATTTGGCTATATCATTGTTATATCAACATGGAAAGGACATGCATTGATGAATAACATAATTTTTTATTATAAAATTCATTTAATATGAAATTTTAAGATAAAATCACTCATGTAAGCAATGTTTTTAATGAAAGTATATATGTATATATAATTAATTTTATTGGAATAATTATTATTTATTTTTTAAATGAGAGATTTATTATAGAACAACCATACAAGTTTTTAACAAAATAATATAAAATGTGTATATATTCTGGATATTAGAATTATCACCAGGAGTTCCCCACCCCCAATTACCCTACCTTCCCCTTCCCATAATATCTCTAAAAAGTATTATGTTGTATATCATTACACCTTTTCTGGATTTAACACATGATACTAGATGACCTCTCTCAATGCCCAGGGTCTAGTTCCAGCCTCCACAGATGAGTGGAGAGATTCAAACCTTGATTCTCTGGGTTAAGTTGATTTTACTCAGCATAATTTCTTCCACAGCCATCCATTTAACTTCAAGGACTGCAATATCATTGTTTGTAATTGCTGTGTAGAATTCCATGGTATAAATGTAATGCAGATTTTGGATCCATTCATCCAGTAAGGGACATCTGGGTTGTTTCCATAATATAGCAATAGCAAATTGAGCTGCTATGAACATAGATATTGCTGTGTCACTATAATGTGCTGATTCTAAATCCCTGGGAAAAATACCCAGGAGTGGAATAGCAGGATCATAGTATGGTGGGCTCATCCCTAGTTTTTTGAGAGTTCTCCCCACTGCTTTCCAGAGGAGCTGTAACAGTCTGCAATTCCACCAATAGTGTGTTAGTGTGCCTATCTCTACACAGCCCCTCCAGCATCTATTATTGTTTATTTTCTTCATTTTTGTCATTCTGACTGCCATAAGGTGATATCTTAGTGAGGTTCTCATTTGCATTTCTCTGATTACTAGTGATTTAGAGCACTTTCTCATGTATACATTGGCTTGATCAATGTCCTCTGTTGAGAAGTTTCAATTTAGCTCTTTGGCCCATTTATTAATTGGGTTGTTAGAGTTTTTGTAATTGGGATTTTTGAGGATTTTGTAGATTCTGGATATGAGGCACTGGTCAGAGGAATCATAGTCCATGATTCTCTCCAGTTCCGTAGGAAATCTCTTGACTCTTTTGATTGTTTCCTTGGCAGTACAAAAGCTTTTTAGCTCTATGGCATCCCATTTACTGATTTTTCAGTTTACTTCCTTCACTTTAGGAGACATGTTGAGAAAGTCTTTGCCTACTCCCAAATGCTGAAGTGTTGGACCTAATTTGTCTTCCATCAGTTGGAAGGTAGCTGGTTTAATTCCTAGCTCCTTGATCCATTTTGATTTGATTCTTGTGCAAGGAGAAAGACATGGGAATAATTTCAACTATCTGCAAGTGGCCATACAGTTTCTCCAACACCATTTGTTGAAGAGGCTGTCTCCCCTCCATGTAATATTTTGTCAGCTTTGTCAAAAATCAGA
Source organism: Aplodontia rufa (assembly GCA_004027875.1). NCBI lineage: Eukaryota > Metazoa > Chordata > Mammalia > Rodentia > Aplodontiidae > Aplodontia > Aplodontia rufa. Next base: position 29,496 of record PVKS010006410.1, read on the forward strand.
TGTTTAAAGATTTGAGGGTTTGTTTCTGGGTCTTCTATTCTATTCCATTGGTCTTCTTTCCAATCTTGATACCAGTACCATGTTGTCTTTGTTACTATGGCTCTATAGTATAGTTTTAAATCTGGTATGGCGAAACCACCTTTTTCATCTTTCTTGCTTAGTAGTGCTTTTGCAATTCTAGGTTTCTTATTTTTCCAAATGAATTTAAGAATTTCTTTTTCTATGTCAGTAAAGAATGACATAGGTATCTTTATGGGGATAGCATTAAATCTGTATAAAGCTTTCTGGTGAATGACCATTTTTATCATATTAATTCTGCCTAACCAATAGCATGGGACATCTTTCCATCTTCTTAGGTCATCTTGTATTTCATTCTTCAGTAACAGATAATTTTTGTTGAAGAGATCTTTGATTTCCCTTGTAAGGTTAATTCCCAAGTATTTTATTATTTTTGAAGATACTTTGAATGGGACTGATTTCCTGACTTCTTCATCATTTCTATTATTATTAGTGTATAGGAAAGCTATTGATTTATGTGTGTTGATCTTGTATCCTGCCACTTTGCTAAATCTGTTTATGATTTCAAGAAGTTTACTGATGGAGTTTTTTGGATCTTCCAGATACAAGATCATGTCATCAGCAAAAAGAGAGAGTTTGACTTCCTCTCTTCCTATTTTTATCTTGTTGATTTATTTCTCTTGCCTTATTGCTCCAGCTAATTGCTCCAGCTAGGGTCTCAAGGACAATATTGAATAAAAGTGGTGATAGAGGACAGTCTTGTCTTGTTCCTGATTTTAGTGAAAATGCTTTCAGCTTTTCTCCATTTAGTATTATACTAGCTGAGGGTTTAGTTTATGTTGCCTTTACATAGTTCAGAAATGATCCTTTGAACCCTATCTTCTCTAGAGTTTTGAACATAAAAGGGTGCTGGATTTTATCAAAGGCCTTTTCTGCATCAATTGAGATGATCATATGGTTTTTGTCCTTGATCTATTTAAGTGGTGAATTACATTAATTGTTTTGTGTATGTTGAACAAGCCCTGCATACCTGGGATGAAGCCCACTTGATCTTGATGGATTATCTTCTTGAAAAGTTTTTGAATACGGTTTGCTAGTACTTTATTAATGATTTTTGCATCAAGTTCATCAGGGATATTGGTCTGTAATTTTCTTTTTTTGATGTATCCTTGCCGGGTTTTGGTATTGGGGTTAAGGTTGCTTCATTAAAAGAGGATGGGAGCATTCCCTCCTTTTCAATTTCTTGAAATCACTTAATAAGGAGAGGTGTTATTTCCTCCTCAAAAGTGTGGTAAAAATCAGCGGGGAAGCCATCAGGTCCTGGACTTTTCTTCTTTGGTAGACTTTTAATTGTGATATGGATTTCAGTGCCTGTGATTGGACTATTTAGGAATTCAATATCATCCGGAGTCAATTTAGGGATGTTGTATGTGACAAGAAATTTATCCATTTCTTCCAAATTATCAATTTTGGAGGAGTATAGAGTTTCAAAATATGATCTCATGATTTGTTGGATTTCCATGAGGTCAGTGGTGTTCACTCCCTTTTCATTGGAGATTTTATTGATTTGCTTCATTTCCCTCCTTCTCTTGCTTATATTCACTAGTGGTCTATCTTGTTTATTTTTTCAAAATATCAGCTCTTTGTTTCATCAATTCTATTTATTGTTTCTTTGTTCTCAATTTCATTGATTTCAGCTCTGATCTTGATAATTTCCTGTCTTCTGCTGGCTTTAGGGTTAGATTGTTCTTCCTTTTGAAGGGCTTTGAGATGAAGAATAAGCTTATTTATTTGGGATCTCTCTTCATTTTTAATATGGGCACTCAGTGCTATAAATTTTCCCCTTAGGAAAGCTTTCATGCTGTCCCAGAGGTTTTGATATGTTGTGTCTTCATTTTCATTCTCTTCCAAGAATTTTTGGATTACTTCTCTCATGTCTTCTTGGATCCATTCTTCATTTAATAGAGTATTATTCAACCTCCATGGATATGTGCATTTTCTGTTATGATTATTACTGTTGATCACTAGGGTCATAGCATTGTGTTCTGAAAGGACACATGGGGTCATGTCTACTTTTTTATATTTGCTGAAATTATCTTTATGAACCAGAATATGATCTATTTTGGAAAAGGATCCATGTGCTGCAGAGAAGAAGGTGAGTTCTGCTAACTTGGGATGGAAAATTCTATATATGTCTATTAAGTCTATTTGACTTATAGAGTTACTTAGGCTAGAGAATTCTTTATTGATTTTTTGTTTTTATGATCTGTCTAATGTTGACAGTGGAGTGTTGAAGTCTCCCAGTATAATTGTGTTATGATCAACGAGTGGTTTGATGTCATGAAGTAATTTATTCACGTAGTTGGGTGCATTGTTGTTTGGAGAGTAAATACTAATTATGGTTATTTCTTCCTGTTGAACAGTTCCTTTTAGTACTAAGTAGTGGCCTTCTTTATCTCTTCTGATGGACTTATGTTTGAAAATTACTTTGTCGGATATAAATATAGGGACACCGGCTTGTTTTCTTGGGCCATAAGCACGGCAGATTTTTTTTTCCATCCTTTCACCCTTAGTCTGTGTATATCTTTGCCTTTTATATGAGTTTCTTGTAAGCAGCATATGGTTGAATTTTGTTTTTTAATCCAGACTGCAGGTCTGTGTCTTTTGAGTGGTGCATTTAGATCATTCACATTAAGTGTTAGGATAGAAGTGTGTAATTGATTCATAGTCATTGTGTCTTATTTAGCTAGTTCTGTGATTGCCTTGGTTGGTTATTGCTGGGTGATTCTTTCACTGAATTTCTTCAGTTTGTGGATTTTGGGTATCAATTGCTTGTTCTTCTGTCTCTAGTATTTCCTTGAAAATTCTTTTTAGGGCAGATTTTCTGTTGATGAATTCTGCCAGTTTTGTTTTATCATGAAAAGTTCTTATTTCTCCATCAAATTTGAAGCTGAGTTTTGCTGGGTATAGAATTCTAGGTTGCATTTTGTGGTCATTTACATTTTGAAAGATATTATTCCAAGACCTTCTTGCTTCCAGCATCTGGGTTGAAAAGTCACAGACAATCCTTATTGGCTTGCCTCTGAATGTGATTTGGCATTTCTCCCTTGCTGCTTTTAATATAGTTTCCTTGGTATCGCTGTTGTACATTTTGAATATGATGTTTCTTGGTGAGTTTCTCTTTTGATTAGGCCTATTGGGTGTCCTGTAAGCTTCCTGGATGAGCATGTCTGATTCTATTTTTATGTTAGAAAAGTTTTCTTTCATGATCTCTTTGAGAATATTCCTCATACCATTGGTGTGTGTCTCAGTTTCTTCCTGTATTCCAATTACTCTCAGAATGTTCCTCCTCATTTCATCCCAGACTTTTTCAAAATTCTGATCATGATCTCTTAATTGTTTTTCTTTTTTGATGTTGGTAAGATCTAGCTTGATCAACATGTTGTCATTGTCAGAAGTTCTTTCTTCACTAGCAGAGGTTCTATTTTCTACTGAAGTTAGTCTATTATTGATTTCTTGCATGGCCCCTCTCATGTGATTGTCTGTAGATTTTAGGTTTGTAACTTCCTTTTTGAGGGAATCAATTTCTTTTATTATTGAGTTTCTCAACTCTTGAGTTATTTCCTTTATTCCCTTCATTATCTTTTCTTTTAATTTGTTGTTCCTTTTGTTATCAGCTTAATTGATATATTGTTCTAGAGTTTCATCCCGGTCTCTGACTATTGCCCCCTTACTAGGGGAGTTTTGGGATTACTGTGAACCTCTTCGAGTTGATTCCTCATGTTTGAAGAGATTCTCCTCTCTTATTTGCCATGTGAACCCTTTGTGGAAGCAATACGAGATTCGGTGGTTCTTTTTCCTGTTACCTGCCTTAAGGACTAAGCTGTTGGATAGGGAAATCTGTCCAGATCCTTACTTGATCTGGGGTTTTGTTAGGAGAGTTGATTTCAAAAGACAATCCCCTTTACTCTGAAGTGTTTGTTACCTTTCCGGATTTCCAACACCTCATGTGCTAGTAGCAAATTGTCAATATGTACAACAAAATCTTACAATAAACACTAGTAAATTGGTTATTTAGCACAGATTATAATGGATTGTTGAATTCAGCCTATGTAACTACAGTTAGTGATAATTCATATTTTTGGCCCACCCTTATATTGCTATTACATATGACGGACTTCAAGAACAAATAAGTGTTATTCAGATTAACAATTATAGCAGTAATAGTTACATATCCTTAATAATGGGGGATTGAAGAGAGTTAATCAGTTTGGAGTAAGAAAGGGAGTGATAATGCCGATGAAATTAAGAGAAGAGATTATATAGACCAATTATGTACAGTGATAAAGTGGAGGAGGTAAAGAATTTGCTGAAGAAAGAAAAAGAAATTGCTAAGAGGAAAATATTTGAAAAAATGGGAAATTTTAAAAATTACTAAATTTAAAATAAAGGAGAAAAGAAACAATTAGAAAAGAAAGTATAGATTCAAAGGGAAATTAGGATAGCTGTGGCCTAATATAGGAAGGGTAAAAGAGTTATTACTAAGATTTGGGTGATCATTAAGGGGAAGAAGTTATCTCTGTGAATTATGCTTGTCAGGCATAAAATATTTCAAATACTATATGCACTGACTAGGATCCTTCTTCTCAAGAATGAAGACAAGGCTAGACAGGATGGATAAGAGGGAATAAGAGAGATGGTAAATGGGGAAAAAGAAAAAAGAGAAAGAAACCTAAAAACAGGGTATCATAAAAAGAAGAAATATTATTGTTAATTTTTCCCCCTAAAAGAAGAAGAGGCAAAAAATATGGAAGAATAGGGGGGATATCCGCCCGTAGAAGTTAACAGGGCAGGGAGAAAAAAAACAGCTATATATTTTATACAATGGAGAACCAGTAAATTTTTCCAATTAATACATTGGTGCACATCTAGAACATGTAAGCAATAGTAGCAAAAAAAAAAAAAAAAGTCTTACTAGGCAACACTTGGAAGTATAGATATTAAGAGTGACTCTGGCCGGCCCTTAATGAAGTTAAGTTTCTTAATGAATCCTTGGAACTAAAACCAGTAAAAGAGTCTCTGGGACCTTTGGGAGGAGTTCACTTTGCTTCCAGGTTTTGATATGACTGTCTCTTAGTCTGTGGCTATGTAATCTCACAAAGTGGACTGGGGTGTCTTCAGATTCCTGGGATTTCTAGGAGGAGCTTCCAATGAAGAGGATTGATTCTGGAAAGTCCTGAAGTTTGCTGGCATCTCAGGGGAGCTGCAGCCAGAGGGCTTAATGAGCAGGGACCCTGACTGATTTCTATTCTCCTTCTGCTGGAAGAGTCATACACTGTCTCTTGTGTCAAGAGACATGCTCCTCCTGGCTAGGAGGAATGGACAGGGCAGGGAATTGTTCTCCCTTATTCCACAAACTGAAGACCTCCTAAAATGGGTGGAGTCTGGGGTTGACCTAGGCCTTTTTTTCCTGGATGAGACTGAAGCCTGTGGTGATTTTCTGCTCTAAAAAGCCAGAGAGAGTTGTCTCCTGGTGCTCAGAATGGCAGCCCGGCTTTCCCACCGAGCCGGGTGCTCTGCTGGGCTCCTCAGCATGCCGATTCCCAGCACAGCTCTCATCCCCTGCAGTGTATGCACTAGGCAGGTGGCTGCAGCTGTGCTCACTTGCCCGATGCTGTCCCTATATTGTTTTTATAAGATACTGCCTCGGAGCCCTGTGCACGCGATCACTGTGTCAGTTCACCTCCAAGCAGCAGTTGCAGCTGCTCACAGCCCCACCCTCTGTAGCCTCTTGCGGCCTTGGTCACTGTCGCCCGCAGCCCTCCCTCCAGAGGAATATAATCCAAAACAAAAAATGTCTCACTTTTGATTCTTTGGAGGGGTGGGTAAATTCCCTTTTTTTCTCCACACTTTGTTCAGACCCACCAGTTTGTTGGTCCACTTGCTGCCGTAGCAGCCATGCACCAGAGTCAGGTAAACAAAGTCCGCAGTGGTGATAAATTTAAAGCACCATGACTTCTCTGCTGTGGGGAGTGCAAGGTGCTAGAATCCTCCACCACTCCCCTTGCCAGCCAGCCACACAGCAGCAGCAGGTGAACAAAGACCACTGTAGCTATATTTAAAGCACAGCAGCTTTTCCGTGGGGATAAGATCTCGGTCTGCTAGACTCCTCCCCCACTCCTGGGTGGCAGCTGCCCGCCATCTCCAAGCCCGGATGGAAAAAAATAGAAAACCACTCATTACTCCCAAGTCTCTGGTCCTCAAATCAACTGAGCAAATTAGGACTGGGGTTTCAAGATGCTACTCCCCCAAACGTACCTCAAAAATCTGGGAATGAACTGGGGATTTTCCGTCCAGACTCAAAGCTGCTGGGGGAAGGCATCTGTCTTCAAGTCGCTGTCTCTGTATAATTAAATTATTAAATAAATTATTAACTAAAATATATGGAGTGAAAAAAAGAAAAATAGCCTAATTATCAAATTGAAGTGAACTTGAAAAATTGATTAGCAATGCAACCTGTTTTAAACATTGCCTAGAATATAGGAGCAAATGAAATCATCTAGATTACTATCGAATTTATAAAAATCAGATTATATTACACAAATAAAAATATTCACTGTTGTGCAACTGTGAACAATTGCAACATAGGGTCTATTCCACTGGCAATAAGAGAGCATTATGTCATACACAAGCATAACTTAATGACTGTAGAAGGTATACAAGTGGAACAGTAGGCAAATCAATGTGCATATGTTCATCTTCAGGCTCCAGTATTAATATAAGCTCTGTCCAGTTAAAAAAGTCCAGTTGAAAATTGAAAAAGAATTTCTGAAGTTCTGCATTTTGGTTTTAATTAAAAATAATTTTAACATTTGATCAATAGCAAGTTATTTATTTTTCTATTCTCATCTGTAAGGACATGCTGAAAATAAGGTAAGCATTTATAATGTTTTATATCTATGTAGAAGAAAATACATTGTTTTAAAGATATATTCTACTGTCCTTTCAGAGTAGTGGTTTGTAATTTTTGTTTTTTGAAGAATGAGTGACAGTGGGAGAGAGAAAGAGAGAATAAATTTTACTTAGTTTTTTGTGTAGCTTTCAATGCTCTGACACTTCATCATGTACGTCATGCTGGGGTTCAAACCCGCTTCCTCACACATGCTGTAACCACTGAGCCACCACCAGCCCCAGGAGTTTGTAATTTGAATGAACTTCAACTTAATTATTTCTTTCATGGATCATGACTTTAGTGTATTTTAAGTCATTGATGCCCAAGTTATCTAGGAATTTCATATTTTTTCATTTTATATTTAAATTTATAGCTCATTATGTGTAAATATTTTGATGTCTGTTAAGTTTTTGTCTAGATTCAGTTGTTTGTTTTTTATGTGTATACCCACTTTAACACCACTTGCTACAGTGTCTTACCTCCACTGTACTGCTTTTATGCCTTTGTCAAGGTTAGTTGACTATATTGATGTAGATCTTTCTAGTCTTTCCAGTTTGTTCCACTGATCTACTTCTCTGTTATTTCCCCATTACTATTGCTTGGTATTAAGTTCTAATGTTGAGTTATATCAGTTTTCTTTGTTCTTATTAATAAGTATTTAATTTTTGGTGATTATGGGTCTTTTGTCTCTCCACATGAACTTTATCATGTGTTAGTTTGTTAGTGTTCACAAGAAAACTCACTTAATTTTTATTGGGTTTGCATTGAATCTATTGGTCAACTTGGGAAGAACAATTATTTTCTTAATCCATTCTGTTTACTATAGCAAAATGCCTTCAACTAGATAATTTATAAACAATAGAATTCATTGCTCATAATTTTGGAGTCTAAAAGTTTAAGATGATGGTTATATCAGATCAGAGTCTGATAAAGACTTGCTTTCTGCTTCACAGGGATGACTTCTATCTTTGTCATCATATGGTCAAAAGGTAAATAATGTCCCTCAGGTTTCTTTTATAAAGACACTAATGCAATTCATGAAGGTTTCATATCATTATTTAATCATTTATTGAAAAGTACCTATTAGGCCTGCTGGGGGCAGGACTTCAGCCAGGCTGCATGGCCGATCATGGCCAACCAGTCATGGTGATAGGCTGGGGGGTGTGGCTTCAGCTACCTCATGCCGTCATGACGATGGCTAAGGGGCAGGACAAAGGGTAGCTTGCCAGTGAAAAAACAGCCAATCAAGACTCTGGCAGACAAGCTCCAATGTATTGATGGACCCACCAGCCAATCTCTGAAACATCAACCCCATCACCAACTTCTCCCATTTAACCAATAAAACCAGCTGCTTGGCAAAGGTCCAGCACTATTTTCTCCTACACGCCACTTCCCTTCCCCACTCGTCATTTCCTCTGCTCACTCTGGCGGCATAGGTGATTTTGGCCCAAGAGTCACATTTTTCCATTGAAGGGTTTTGCTCAGCTGTTCCTAAGTCTGACTACCACTTTGAGCACCTGTGCCTGGATTTATACTCATAGTTTCTGATTTTACATCTGGTGCCCGAAACCTGAACGAGACCAGGAAATTTCTAGACCCTCCTTTCCCTCATCCAATTTGACAGAAGTTTGTGGTAAGTTCCACAATTTTCCCTTGGCCTCCCGCTGGCATCTTTTGTTGAGGGTAATCTGTCTGGAAAGTTGCCAGATTCCCTGCCATTTTCCCTTTGGGTCTCAGTGGGTCCTTGAAGACTTTTGAGCATACTGCTGATGGCTTTTCTTCCATTTGGGTGACCTAGATCATATGTGGGATGCCTCATTTACTCTTGGACCCTCCAGATTGCCTGCATAGGCCATGGGAAATGCTAGATCCTCACTGAACCACCAAACTCCTTTGGGCTGCCTCTACATTAATTTTGACAAATTAGACCTTCCCTGAGACCTCTGCAGTAAACAACTGGTCTTTTACTCCACCGTGGCCTGGCTGCATGCAATATGGTTTAGACAATGGCTCAAAACGGCCTCCAGAAGGAGCTTTTGATTTTCAAATCCTCACTGATTTGGCTAATTTCTGTCACTGGATAGGAAAATGATCTGAAATTTCTTATGTTCAGGCCTTCTAGGATTTGTACTCTGGACCAACCCTGTGTTCTACCTGTTCTACTGCCCAAAGTTCTTCTGGCCAGAAATAATCCTAGTTTCTCCATTGCTCTCCCTCATCCTTCTCTTCCTTTTCAGACACACCCGAACTGCTCTCAGCTCCACACTCCCGCTCTCCCCCTCCTTACATAGGACATAATCCTCTTCCTCATCCTCCTCTTCCTCCTGCCCCATAAGTACAATCTCTCCACCCCTTCCTCCTACAACTAGGGCTCATCCCCAACCTTCCCCTTCCCACCTTCTTAACCCCTCCCATTCCTGCACCCCTTTTCCCATGGCCATGGCCCCTCCCTCTGACCCCTCCCTTGACCCACCTGGAACCTACCTCTGACCACTCCCATTACCCCACCCCTTTTCCCATTACTTCTCCCTCTACCCTTCCAACCTCCCAACCTCACCCCCTACCCTCTCAACCCCTCCCCTTCCTCCACCCCCTCCCAACCCCCCATTTCATTTCTCAATCAGCCCCTGATATTAGAAAGAACCTCAAACAAGCTGAGGAGGGCCCTCAGACCCCTATTGGAGATCGGTTAAAAATGGCCTTTAAAGTCTATAACGCCTGAGAGGAATTGGCCGAAATTTCCAGGCAGACTCAATTACAGAAGATAGTAACACGCGAAACCCAAGCCTTGGTAGCTGCCCTGAGGCCTGCGGCTCCAGTGAAAGTCTCAAGGGGAAGTCAGCCCTCTCCTCCAAGTACTTGCTTCAAATGTGGACTTGAAGGTCACTTGGCCAAACGGTGCCCAAACCCACTGCCCGCTTCCAAGCAGGACACTGGTAGAGTGACTGCCCTATGGCTGGCCCTGCCTCTATGCCTCCATATGGGGGTGTGACCAGCCAGGTGATCCCTTCCCTTGAGCTATTGGGATTCGCTGAAGACCGAAGGAGCCTGGACTCGAGGACCCCCATCACCCTCGCCGAGCTGGGTAACACTCCAGGTAGCAGGTAAGTCCATAACATTCCTTGTGGACATGGGGGCTACTTGTTCTGTTTTGCCTGCCCATTCTGGGCTTTTATTTCATTCCCAGATATTGGTTACACAAATCTGTGGCAAATCCTCCTTCCCAAAAAGAACAATTAAACTAGCCTGTACCCTGGAGGGACATTTTACACACTCTTTCTTAGTCATTCCCTCCTGTCCAGTTCCCCTTCTAGGGAGAGATATTCTCCAAATCCTAGGGACCACCAACAACTATTCCCCAGGGATACTACTACTCACCTTCTCCTACTGCTCATCCTTACATTCTCTAGCACCCACACACCATCTATTTTACCCATTCCCCCAGACCTGGTCAACCTTCAAGTCTGGGACACCTCCAAGCCCATCATAGCCTCTCACCACAAACCAATCCTTAACCAGCTGAAACCTCAAACTAAATTTCCTTAATGTCCTCAGTTTCCTATCTCCCATACCCACAGAGAAGGGCTTAAACCCATCATAGATCAAATGCTTGCTCAGGGACTTCTCATCCCAACTGATTCCTCTTGTAACATCCCCATATTGCCAGTACACAAGCCCTCTGGGGCCTATCACTTCGTCCAGGATCTCTGACTAATTAATGAGGCAGTTATTCCCATCCATCCAGTGGTTCCTAATCCTTACACTCTTCTTTTCCACATCCCCCCTTCAACCACCACTTCACAGTGTTGGACTTCAAAGATTCCTTCTTTATGGTTCCTCTCCACTCTGACTCCTATTACCTCTTGCCTTTACATGGGAGGATCCTACATTCTCTAGATCTCAACAGCTAGCACAGATAATTTTGCCCCAAGGCTTCCAGGACAGCCCCCAACCTCTTTAGGCAAGCCCTCTCTCAGAACTTAGCTACCTGTGACTTGGGAGATAGCACACTCCTACAATATGTGGATGACCTTCTCCTATGTAGCCTGTCCTTCAAAACCTCCCAAGCTCACACTGCCCAACTCCTCAACTTCCTGGGGTCTGGGGGCTATCAGGTCTCCCAAGCCAAAGCCCAGCTTACTACCTCCTGGGTCACTTATTTAGGCATAATCCTTACTCCTACCTCTAAAAGCCTCATGACAGACAGGATCCAAGCCCTCTGTGACCTACAGCTGCCAGAAAAGGTGGATTATATCCTCTCCTTCCTGGGCTTGGATGGCTTTTTCAGACATTGGGTCCTGAACTTTACATTTCTTGCCAGACCTCCATATTAGGCAGCAAAGGAGACCCCTCATAAGCCCCTTACCTCCCCCAATGTGGTAGTCAACTCCTTTTATAAGCTCAGAGATGCTCTCACATCTTCCCCTGCCCTCTCTCTCTCTTCCTAACCCCAACCGTCCTTTTCACCTTTTCACCGATAAGAGACAGGGTGTTGCCACTGGCCTCCTCACTCAACCAACCCTCCAAGCAACTCGACTCCACAGTCCGTGGATGGCTACCATGCCTCTGGGCACTGGCAACAGCAGCTGAACTGACCAAGGAAGCCCTAAAACTCACCTTACACCAACCAAACACCGTGTTCTTCACTCATCAACTCCAAGACCTCTTCAGCCACAAATTCCTCCCCCTCCTGAACCCATCACGGATTCAGGAATTTCATCTTCTCTTTATAGAAAACCCCACCATCACTCTGCTCTTCCTCCTTCCCTCAACCCTGCTATGCTGCTCCCATTGTCTCCACCCCCCTCAACCACCAGCCATTCCTTTACACAGGTACTGAAGGCCCTACATTCACCCCGAGAGGACCGATTCGATTACCCACTCCCCTTACCTGACCTAACAATTTTTGTAGATGGCAGTTCTGTGCTGGGTCCTGATTGACTCCATAGAGCCGCTTACGCCGTAGTCACCTCTACTTCAGTTCTGGAAACCAGCTGCCTTCCAGAAGGGACCACCTCCCAAAAAGCTGAACTCTTTGCTCTCATTAGAGCCCTCATCCTATCCAAAGACAAATAGGTTAACATCTACACAGATTCCAAATATGCCTTCTTGATTGCTCACTCACATTTGGCTGTTTGGAAAGAGCATGGATTTCTAACCACAAAGGGGTCACCCGTGGTCAAAACCTCCCTAATTTCCAAATTCTTGTAGGCACTTCCGTTGCCATCCTGAGCTGCCATCATACACTGCCGAGGACACCAAAATTCCTCAGACCCTATAGCCATGGGCAACAATAAGGAAGACTCTATAGCACAGGGCCTAAACACAAAGTCTCCAAAGCCCTCATTCTATTCTTGTCCACTGCCATCAAGCCTGAATATTCTCCACTGGAGCAGAAAGACCTAATAACTCAGGGTGGCCATTTTGGGGGTGATGGCTGGATCTTCCTGGGGGACCAGATTGGCCTTACCAAACAGCAAGCTTACAAGTTGCTAAAGGACATTCACAACTCTCTTCATATTGGCCCTAAGCCTCTCCTGCAGTTCCTCCAACCCCTGTTTTATCTCCCAGGAATGAGAACCTTTCTGCAGCAGGTGCATTCTGCTTTCTCTGTCTGCTCCACAGTTTCCCCTCAAGGTGGCATCAAACCTAAGCTCCCAACATACCAGATAAGGGGCCACCAGCCAGGTGAAGATTGGCAGATCGACTTCACCCACATGCCTAGACACAAAAAGCTCCATTACCTATTCACCTTGGTTGATACTTTTTCAGGCTGGAAAGAAGTCTTCCCCACCTCCAAGGAGACTGCAGACATCATGGCCTCTATCCTTATTGAGCAGATCATTCTTAGATTCAGACTTCCTGGATCCATCCAGTCAGACAATGGTCCAGCCTTCACTTCTCAGGGTGTCCAGCTAGTTTCCAAAGGCCTCAACTGGAGGCTCCTCAACTGGAGGCTCTACCAACCCCAATCCTCTGGTAAGTTTGAAAGGGCTAACAGCATTCTCAAGGATCATTTTAATAAACTGGCTATTGAGCTAAAGCTCTCCTGGCCTAATCTCCTTCCATTGGCCCTTACTCAAATTTGAGCGGCCCCTAGAGCCTCCTCAGGCCTCAGTCCCTTTGAGCTACTCTATGGGTGCCCTTTCCTAATCAACCAAAACTTCCTGATCAACCCTCCCTGCTTGGCATCCTATCTGCCCTATCATACACTTTTACACAAACTCTTAAGGGAACACTCAGACCATTATCTCCTGGCACCATCCACTGCCTCATCCAACCGAACCACAACCTGAATCTGCTGCCATCTCTCTTCATCCAGTTGACAGAGTTTTGCTTCAAGAATTACATCCTCAATCGCTGCACCCTCACTGGACTGGACCCCATACAGTTATACCTACCATCCCAACAGCAGCCAAACTTTTGGGCCACTTCCCCTGGTACCATGTCTCTCACCTTAAAAAAGCACCCCTCTCAAACTCCCATCCCTGGACTGCTACCATGCTGGGGCCCACCAAACTCAAGGTATCTCACTAAAACCTTATTTCTCCTACTATTAACCTTTCTCAAGCTTCTACCTCAAATTACAGGTAGCATTTCTATGTCCAACAGACATGGCAGCAAGATGGGATCTCTCACTCTCAGTTCGTAGGTCAGGGTGAATGCTTTCCCACTGGCTGTGATCATGGAATTGCTCTTAACATCACTGGATTCAGTCAGGTTCCATCCTCCTCCTTCTGTGCTGCTATACTATGCTTCCTAGCAGACCAGACTGAGGACTTTTTTGGACAACAGCCTGAAACCTATGGGGGGTGTCCCTATAACTCATGTGTGAAATGCTTCCTAGATAAACCTTGCTATGAGACAGGGGCATATGCCCGACTGACTATTAAGGAACTATGGGACCCAAAATTGGCCTCCAGTGTCACTGATAAACTCTATTCATGAGGATGGGCCAAGTTTCCCTCAGCTTCAATCAAAATCTGGAGAACTTATGTGCAGATACTTCCTCAGATTCATATAACCATTCAGGAACAGGAGAAGGAACTTCAACATCAAATCAACGCAGCTGCCCATCCCAGAGCTGACCCGTTCTCATGGCTCACCCTAATATGGCAAGGTCTTCAACTCCTCAACCTGTCCAGAGTCAACAACATCTCAGATTGCTTCCTCTGCACAGGTTTGGACTGGACCCTCCTGACTGCGATTCCTGTTGATGTTCCCCTTAACACTTCTTCAACACCTCAAAGGACTCCCCTCTCTACCCTTAGAGGGGGTTCCCCTTTTTCACAATTCTTCAAAGAACTTTTCTTACTGTTATGCTTCCTCTACCTCAGTACCCTGCAAGTGAACCATACAGGTCTCTTCTACAATATTTGCTCCTCCAGGATTCTTTTTCTGGTATAATGGCACCTTAACAAAAAGCTTAAATTCCAATATATCTTCTGCCTTTTGTGTGTGTGCGTTCCACCCTAGTTTCTCAGCTGACACTATAGAGTGAAGCTGAATTAATTTGTCTGATGCAAAACTCTTCCCCTAGGGTGAAACAGGCCATAGTCGTACCAATGATGGTTGGGCTCTCCCTAGCCTCCTCACTCATGGCCTCTGGGTTAGGGGAAGGAGGACTTGGTTATGCAGTCACTGCCACCCAGAGACTAGAGCGGCAACTTCAGGAGGCAGTTGTGGCATCTGCTGCCTCCCTGGCCTCCCTACAAAGACGAATAACATCTGTCACCCAAGTATCATTACAGAACCATCAAGCACTAGATCTCCTGACAGCGAACAGAGAGGGAACATATCTATTCCTTAAGGAGGAATGCTATTATTATATCAATGAAACCGAGCTAGTCGAGAAGAACGTTGAAACTCAGAGGTCTGAGTGAAAAACTTAAGCAACTTCAGATAATCCTTGGCCAGAATGGCTAAACTCTACTCTTGTCACCTGGCTAGTCCCCATCCTTACTCCAAAATTAGTGGTTGGACTCCTCCTCATGATTGCTCCCTGTCTCTTCAAGTTCGCCCAGAGCCGTATAAGCAAGATTGCTAGAGTAACATACAACCAAATGCTCTTGCACCTTTATAGCCATGTCCCAACAGAGCCAACACCTGAACCTTCCCTTCCCCATGACTCCCCATAAACAGCAGGAAGTAGCCAGATGGAAATTGACACCCTATATCACCAAAATGGTCAGAATGTTAGGCCTGCTGGGGGCAGGGCTTCAGCCAGGCCGCATAGCCGATCATGGCCCACCAGTCATGGTGACAGGCTGGGGTGTGGCTTCAGCTACCTAATGCTGTCATGATGCTGGCTAAGAGGCAGGGCAAAGGGCAGCTTGCCTGAGAAAAGATCAGCCAATCAAAACACTGGCAGACAAGCTCCAATGTACTGATGGACCCACCTGCCAATTTCTGAAAGACCAACACCATCACCAACTTCTCCCATTTAACCAATAAAACCAGCTGCTTGGCAAAGGTCCAGCACCATTTTCTCCTACACGCCACTTCCCTTCCCCGCTCATTTCCCCTGCTCACTCTGCCGGCATAGGTGATTTTGGCCCGAGAGTCGCATTTTTCCATTGAAGGGTTTTGCTCAGCTGTTCCTAAGTCTGAGTACCTCTTTGAGCACCTGTGCCTGGATTTATACTCGTGGTTTCTGATTTTACAGTACCACCTTTTAATACTCTTATATTGGGGTTTGGTTTTCAATGTAAATGGAACAAAATTGTTCAAACTGCAACAGATAGCTTGGCAATATAAAATCTTACCCAGAAATATGGAATATATCTTCACTTATTTAATTTTGTGTTTTTCAAAATATAAATATTTTGCATGTTTAACTTGGTTTATACCTAAATATTTAAATTGGGGAGTTTAAACCTAAGTAACCTTATACTTTAATTTCAAATTCTAGGTTTTTCCTTGCTCGTATATATGAAAGTGATTGTCATTTGAAGAAAATTATTTTCTTCATACCGTTTGTTACAGAGTTTCAACTAATGTTAGGAAATATTAGTGTACTACATAAAGTAAATGAAATCTCATAAGGTCAACCACTACCATAAACAATCCTATGTGAATAAGATGGATGGAATATGAAGTTCCATCTGAATTGCTAAACCAGCATTTGTTTCATTTCTAATAAGAGCATGTAAATGTAAATGATAATAATCAGGAATAATACATAAAAGTGGCAGTTTTAAATATTATTTTAAAGTTTTAAAAGCAACATTTCATGTCTCTGTAATCAAGGTTCAGGAAAGTATTCACATGTGAAAAAAGAAATCAGACACTACATATGTTTAAACTACTCATGTTGCTTAACTCAAATTAGGATATTTCAGTTAATATGAACCCTACAATTTAAGGGAATGTGTTGTCTCATGCTTCTCAGAGCATTTTGATACTACATAATTGAAGTATTGAAATGGGGGTTGTATTCTAAATACAAACATGTATATTTACTTGGTTTACTGACATTTTTTCTGCACTTTTTTATGTACAATGTGATATTTTATATAGATATTTTATTTCTTAAAATAGTTGAGGACATTACTCAAAATATAATGTGAGCAAACAAATATTTTCCAGGTAGAAGGTAAATTAATATAAGCATGGTTCAAGTAATTAATTAGTCAACAGTGTTGACTTAGGAAATCACTGAACATTTTCCGTGAACATTTTTTTATGAACTTCTGAGTATTCACTTAAAGTTTGTATAAAATATCCCAGACCACAACTCTGACCAAACTACAGTGATTTACAGTAACAATAATTTGCCTTTCTCTGCAATTATCTATTCCTGAAAATGAATAAAAAATATGGAATTTCAGGTTTCAGAGATCCAATGATACCTTAATCAGTTACATGATAATCCTTAAGCAAGTTGCTTCACATTTGGACTTGTAGGAAAAAAAAAAGAAATCATAAGTCTTATTTCAATTTGACAATTATCTAACTTATCTATAAATTAAAATAATACATTTTTGCTTACAGATACATACAAAATTGAATCCATGAAAAAAATTGAAAATATGATAGTATATAAACATATACTTTTTATTTAAATAGTGAAAATATTAACAAAATAATTTTTTAAAATTAAGTAAACTTCTGTGAGGTATAATTTAGTGGTATATCACACATTAGTAGATAATTCCCTAAATTTATCATCATTACAGTATGAGGAATATTTGTATAATAATTTTAAATACACAAATATTTCTTCTTACCCTTTTTTATCTTTGGAAATGTTTTGGTTATTTTTGTTTATACATAAAGGTGAAATTCCCTGTGCTACTATATTTATGTATGAACATAAATTTTCTTTTTAAAGAAAGAGGGGACAGTGAGAAAGAGAGACAGAGAGAATCAACTTCATTTAGTTTTTCTATATGGCTTTCCTTGCTTGGAGACTCCGCTGTGCACATGGTGCTGGGATCCTAACCTGTGCACCTGCGCATGCCAGGCAGGCACTGCAACCACTGCAACCACAGAGCCACCGCTCCAGCCCCAAAATAATTTTTTTTTTAGAATTCGTACCATGTTTTCTCCCCTTTCCCATTCTTCTTGCCTCTCAATTTTTCTACACTATTGATCTTCCCTGTATCGTTAAGATATCCTATTCTTTCTACCTCCTTTCCTTTATTTTAATCTACCTTCTGTATGAGAGAAACATTTATCCTTTTATTCTCTGAATTTTGCTTATTCACTTAGTATGATCTTCTCTATTTCCATCCACTTATAAACAAAAGCCTTAATTTCATTTTTATTTATGAATGCATAGAACACCATTGTTTATATATACCACAATATCTTACTCCATTCATCTATTGATGGGCACATGGGCTAATTCTCTAATTTAGCAATTGCAATTTGTGCTGTTATAAATATTGAGGTGACTGTATTGCTATAGAATGCTGATTTTAGTTCTTTTGGAAAATACCTGGGAGTGGAATACTGGATCATATGGTATTCCATACCTAGTTTTTTGGAAAAATCTTCATACTGCTTTCCAGAGTGGCTATACTAGTCTGCAGTCCTATCAACAATGTATGCATTCATTATTATTTGTATTCTTGGATATTGTCAGTATGGGTGGAGTAAGATGAAATCTTAGTGTAGTTTTGATTTGCAATTCCCTGATTGCTGGGGATGTTGAACTTTTCTTCATATATTTGTTGGTCACTTATGTTTCTTCTTTTGAGACTCTCTGTTTTATCCATTTACTGATTTTTTTGTGTAAGTATTTGAACTCTTTTTATATTCTGGATACAAATCTATAAGAGGAGGAGCTGGCCAAGATTTTTCTCTCATCTAAGGATTTCACTTCACACTTTTAATATTTTCCTTTGCTACACAGAGATTTTCAATTCAATGACATTCTACTTATTGATCCTTGGTTTTATTTCTTGCACTTTGTAGGTCTTCTTAAGGAAGTCAATTGCCAACACCAATATGATGGAGTGCTGACCTATATTTTCTTCTAGCAGTTTCAAGATTTCTCTTCTAAAGTCTTTGATCCACTTTGATTTGACTTTTGTGAAGGATGAGAGAGATCTAGTTCCATTTTTCTACGTGTAACTATCCAGTTTTCCCAGCACCATTTGATAAGATTGTCTTTCTTCAGCCTGTATTTTGGTGTCTTTGTCAAGTATCAAATGGCTATGCATTTGTCTCTGTCTTCTATTCCATTCCATTGACCTTCATGTGTATTTTGATGCCAAACTATCCTCTTTTTGTTAGTATAATTCTGTAACATGATTCAATTTCAGGTATCAAGATGCTTCCTAGTCTGGTTTTCTTGCTCAGTATTACTTTGGCTATTCTGAATCTCTTATTCTTCCAAATGAATTTAAGAATTTTTTTTTCTAATTCTGTGAAGAATGTCATTGGCATTCTGTTGGAAATTGCAGTGTATCTGTATATTACTTTTGGCAATATGGCCATCTTGACAAAATTAGTTAATTCTACCCATCAAACAACATGAGCTGTCCTTCCAAAAGCTGCTGAGAAGGTAAATTAAGTTATTCTCATATCTGACAAAGTATGTTTTAAGCAAAAAGTAATCAGAAGAGACTAAGAAAGCCACAACATCCTGTTAAAGAGAACAGTAAAACAAGAAGAAATAATGTTAGTAAATATTTGTGTCACACATATCAGCACGTCCAATTACATAAAAAAATACTTCATGATGTTAGATTCCAGGTAGTCCCCAAAACAATAATACTGGGTGATTTCAACATACCATTAGGGTCAAAATATCTACTATGTCGTTTTAATTTTAGGAGTTCTGGTTGGTTCCTTTTCATTGTTTCTATCATTTTTCTTGCTGTTGATTTCTAGTCTCATCCTATTGTGATCACCAGGATACATGGCATTATAATGATTTTTTTGTATTTGCTAAGATTTACTTTTTGACCTAGAATATGGTGTTTTGGATAAATGTCCATGAACTACTAAGATAAAGTTAAATTCAGCTATGTGGGGGTGAAATATTATGTATATATGAATCCATTTGATTTATGGTATTATTTAGGTTGGAGATATATTTATTATTTTCAAGTTTTGATGACCTGGTTGTTTTTGGAGTCCATATATGTAAATTATTTTTTTCTCATCCTTTTACCTTCATCCTATGGGTGTCTTTGCTAATGAGTCTCTTATAAACAGCATATAATTAGATTTTGTTTTTTAATCCATTCTGCTAAATTATATATTTTAATTGGGGAGTTGATGACATTAACTTTCGGTATAGTATGGATATGTGTTTGTGGTTTCCTGTCATTTGATTTTTTGCTATATTTAATACTCTCTTGATCCTCACAGTGGATTACACTTCTATTGATCTTCCACTATTTGGGCATTTTGGGATTTGATTTAGAATTCATTTTAGAATTCCTCTGTGTTCAGTTTATCTTTGAATATTCTTTTCAGTGTTGGCTTGATGGTCATGAATTCATTTAGTTTATTCTTGTCTTGGAAAAATTTTATTGGCCCCTCAAATTCGAAACTGAGCTTTTCTCCACATAGCAACATTGCTATTAGAGTCTGAAATATTGTACTCCAGGTCATCCTTGATTTTAGGGTCTGAATTAATTGAGAAATCAGTAGTGATCCTTATTGGTTTGCCTCTAAATTTGATCTATTTTTCTCTTGCAGCTTTCAATATGCTTTCCTTATTATCTATCTTAGGCATTTTGATTATGATATGTCTTGGAGAGTTTCTCATTTGAATAGATCTGTTTGAAATCCTATAAGCCTCCTATAAGTGGATGTCTAACTCATTTCTGACATGAGAAAAGTTTTTTGAAACTATCTTGTTGAAAATATTCTTAATGCCATTAACTTGTATCCCTATGTTTTCTTCTTTCCCATAAGTTTAGTCTTTTGATGTCCCAGAATTCTTAAATGTTTTGGTTGTGTTCTGTAAGTTTTACCCTTTATTGAATTCTTTGTACTCAAATTAATATATGCTGTCTTCAAAGCCTGAAGTTATGTCTTCAAGGGCTTATGTTCTATTTTGCACATAGTCTGTTAGTAATAATTTCAAGTGAATTTTTAGTTTGATTGATTATGTCATTTGTTCCTAGGAGTTCTGTTTTTTTTTCACTGTTTCTATTTCTTTATTGAAGGGATCTTTCCTCTCCTGCATTTCTCTCTTAATTCATTTCTTAGATAATTGTTTAGTTTATTGAACATTTTAATATTTTTTATAATGCTTCTCTGGGATATTGTCCACATCAGTATTAGAAAGATCCTATGCTGGGGGATTGTGAATTTTGGAGGGAAACTTGTCTGTTTCCTCATGCTTTTAGAGGTCTTAGACTTGCATGTCAATTGAAATGGATTCTCCTTTCTCTTTTTTACATGTATCCTTTTGTGTGTACTTATTTTACTTGTTTTTATCTGTTTTTGATATATGAGTAGATGCCAAATGGGGGGGGGCTGCAGTGTTCTTCCTTGGGCCTTTGTTTTTGATTTAGGGTTTTGTCTCCTCAATTCATTGAATCAGAATAATATCAAGATAAGTAGGGTTAGATTGTGTGTAGGGTAAGATTCACTGTTGCTTCATTGAGATGTGAGTATTTCTCAGCTACCAGATCTCTACTATGTGATCCTAAAGAGTCTCAATTTCTTTCCAGACCCTCCTAGAGAGAAAAAGAGTCAATAATGACAGTAATGTCAACATCAGATATAAAACCTTGATATAAATGTCTGGTGTCTACCTTGACATTTATAGGATAATTGCTACCAGTGTAGAAATGGTTTGGTCAGCATTTAACAACAGTGCTAACAATAAAAAAGTGAACTAGGTCAGGCGTTTGACAGTAAGTGTTTACTATGTTGTACATTATATTAATAACTACAACTACTTGAATGGGTGAGAAATTACATAGTCTACATAATTTTTATTATTTATTGGTATTATACTTTCTTAAGATAGAGAAAATAGGATAGGGAGATAAGAAAATGTTTGATAAAGTGCCCAGAGATGAAGCAGGAGATAGGGAAGAGGTGTCAACTGTAAAGAAGAAGGAATGCCACCTTAAATGAAAGTAATGAAAAAAAAAGATAAAGACAGGAGGAGGAAAGAGTTTGGGGCTGTTTCTGGGAGAAGAGAGTGAAGAAAGGGAGAGAGGAGGGCTGGGTGAATATCCACATATTGATAATCATGTTCAATGTGTGTCTTCTGGTCTACCCAGTATTGACATCCTTTGAAAGAAGACACTAAACCTTACTTACTGCAATCATTTTGGAGTAAAGCCACATACTAATCCACCTTAGGAAAAATAAATACTTGTTGATAATATTCTCCATAATTCCTCTAATCTAGGTATAAACCTGTAGTAATATCCTGGAATAAGTTGAAAAAAGACATATTAAAGATAGTAAAATTATTATTAAATTTTTTAGAGAATGAAAAGTGGAAAAAAGAAATTGGGTAAAAGAAGGAGTAAATAGAGAAAGAAAAGAAAGGATAGAAAAGAGTGATACGAACCAAGGTAATAAGAAGGAAAAAGATGGATGATTCATGGGGGACAATTTGAAGCAGTAGCCACTAATTTAAGAGGGAAAGGAACAACTAAGAGAAGCAAATGTAAATGCAAGGTAGGATAAAAATGGTATAATGATTCTGATTAATGCTTTAACACTTTAGAAGAAATGCAGTTAAATGGCTTGAGAGCACAATATCAAATACTTGGGTAATAACTATCAAATCAAAATTAAGAGTGATATATGTACCATCAAAATTGATGTCAGAACTATTTAAAGTAAAATTCTTATTGATTTTTGGTTTGGATTTCATCAGGATTTGGGACTTTAGAAAATGTCCATCACTCTTCAGCTTTGGATGTCCCCCAGAGGTGCTATGGAGTTCCCAACAGCCTATTCCCCTTTGCTGATCTGTGGACCTGAGGCTGGATGATTGGAGGATGCTGTGCTGAGTTGATTGGATGTTTCTATTGTGTTCAGGAGCACAAGATGCAAAGTTCAGGACTGTTGCTTTGACTGCAGCAGGACACCATGTACCTACTCCCCTGAACCAGGCCTTCTTCAAAGTAGAATGGAGCCTGATGGCGATCTTCAATAATGGACCTTATGAATGTGGGCTCTGCATGGGTAGTCTGTGGTGCAGGAACATCTCCTCAAACTACACATCTTACAGGGGCAACATCCCCTTGCCTGGGAAAGAGACAATCATTTTGCCTGTGTCTTACCTCTTATCTCCATGTTTGTGAATGTGGGCACCATTCCCTTCCTCTGCTTGGAATAGAGAGAATTGCCTCACCTACATTTGAACTCTCTTTGCCCACAGACTTGAATTGTTCTTGTCCACTCCCCACTCTTCCTGAGCTCCTGTGTAGACTGTATGGATTACTGGGTTAGAATAGAACTTCCAGGGAGTGACTAGCTCCCTAGTCTTCTGCATTCACACTCCTCTTGTCCACAGCAAGGGAGAGGGTGTTTGAGCAACTTTCTGGTAACAGAAGTCCCTCTACAAATTTTTTTCTACACAAATTCTTGAGACATCCCACTGTAGAGGTATCCTCCCTCTCTAGTATTATTTGTTGCTACATGAAGGTGTGGAGAAACTTACTGATTTAATTTTTTTGAGGTAAGCTATCTAGCTGTGGCTTCTACAAAATGGTTGCCATGGCTGGCACAAGTTTCAGACCACAGTTTGGGTTACAATGCTTGGTTTCCCTCACTGACTTTGCTGTTTCTGTCACATTTCGATTTGGTCTTTTTTTTTTTTTTCTTTTCAGCTGTTCTATAGGATGTGAACTTCTGTGCTTTTCCTCTCCATTTTTCCCCCTTCCTCCTCACCTAACTTTGGTCCCGGTTTCGGTGCTAAGGAACCAAACTGCTCCAGTAACTGAAATCCAAGTATCTCCAAATTTCAGATTATCCAATACTGAAACTTAGAGTTTTTACTCTGCCACTTATCTCTCTGGTCAGGAGTCCTTTTATGGCCTACTTTCTGGACTGTGGAGAGTTGAGGGGTAACTGCCTAGCTTCACTTCTTCATACTGCTTTAAATGTAGTGTTAATTTTAAGTACTTACTAATTAGAAGATAATTTGAGAAATATATCAACTTTTTAAATATAAGTTCTTTGAAGTTGTTATATTAGCTAGTACTTTACAGGTAGAGAAACTAAAGCTCATAATAATTGTATTTCATGATAATAAAACTACAAATGTAATAGTGTAACTAGTATTTAAAGACATAATAATATAAAGATAATAATGACCAAAGAAGAAAAGAAAAAATATACAATATAAATGAACAGTGAGAAATACTGAAATATTCTATGTAGGACTTATTTTTATTGAGAAATGTATATGTTGAATAATCACTCAATCTTCTAATGAAATAATATGTATATAGATTATGAAGATTAAATTTACCCCCAAGAGTGTCCCCCCCAATTACCCACCCTTATGCCTCCATTCCCCTTCCCAAAATATCTCTAAAAACATATTAGATTGTACAACGTTACACCTTATCCGAATTTAAAAAATGATAATAAACCTCCTTTCCCAATGGCCAGGGTCTAGCTCCAGCCTCCACAGATGAGTGAAGACATTCAACCCTTGGTTCTCTGGGTTATGCTGATATAACTCAACACAATTTCTTCCATAGCCATTCATTTAGCTTCAGAGGCTGCAATATCATAGTTTCTAATTGCTGCGTAAAATTACATAGTATATATGTACCACAGTTTTTGGATCCATTCATCCAGTGAGGGACATCAGGGTTGTTTCCATAATTTAGCTATTGTAAAAACCAGTGAATGGGATGCCATAAAGCTAAAAAGCTTTTGCACCACCAAGGAAATAATCAGAGTTAAGAGGTTTCCTATGGAAATGGAGAGAATCATGGGCTATGATTGCTCTGACAGGGGCCTCATATCCAGAATCTACAAAATCCTCAAAAACCTCAACTACAAAAACACAAACAACCCAATCAATAAATGGGCCAAAGAGCTAAATAGAAACTTATCAACAGAGGACATTGATCAAGCCAATGAATACATGAGAAAGTGTTCTGAATCACTAGTAATCAGAGAAATGCAAATGAAAACTACATTAAGATATCACTTCACAGCAGTCAGAATGGAAGAATGAAGAAAATAAACAATCACAGATGCTAGAAGGGTTGTGGAGAGATAGGCACTCTAACACACTGTTGGTGGAGCTGCAAACTATACAACCCCTCTGGAAAGCAGTGTGGAGAATCCTCCAAAAACTAGGGATGAGCCCACCATATGATCCTGCTACTCCTCTCCTGGGTATTTTTCCAGGGGATTTAGAATCAGCACATTACAGTGACACAACAATATCTATGTTCTATGTAGGACTTCTAATAGGCTAAATTGTATTAAATGACTACATAATATGATAGAGGAACTTGGCCTGAATTTAAATTAAATAATCCCAACCTAAGGCATACAGTATTCCTTAAAATGTTTTAGAAATGGGATTACACAACTTCTCTTAGCAGCATAACACTATGGTTTCCTTTCCAAATACATGTCTGGATTTAAAATAATTTACCTATGCAATTCTACATTTCTGATACTAACAACCATAGTGTGCAAAATTAGAAATACTGTTTTTCAGCACATGTATTTCACATCTTTTGTTTTTAAGTGAGAGAGAGAGAGAAAGAGAGAATCAATTTTATTTAGTTTTTCATGTGGCTTTCACTGCTCTGAGACTTCATTGTGTACATGGTGCTGGCGTTTGATCTTGTGTACTGGCGGGCATATAGGTCGTAACTGCTAAGCCACGGCTCCAGATCCAAGTCTTTATTTTTTTAAAGGTATTTTCAGTATAAAAATTTATAGGAATTGTTTGTATGTTTTATATTATGTTTTTGAAAAGAACATCTCAATTTTTAAATATGTATATCTGCATTGGAAATATTTAGTATGATATTTGAGACTTTCTCATGGCATGCCATTTGAAAAAGTTGGGAATATTTTTATTACTATTTTCATAATATGGTCTTCTCTATCTTGCAGAGTCTTAGTCTCAATGTATTTTTTAAATCATTTTGGTAGTTTTATGAAAAACTTTAAGTGGACTTACAGATAAAGCAGAATATTGGAAACTATTTTGTTATCCATTATATGAATCTCATTTTGTTTAACTTCAAATAGCTTTGGTAGTCTATAGAATAGAACATTTAAATTTAACTTTGTGTCTTGTGGCATTTAAGAGAATGTGTACATTAAGCCTTTGAATTTAATTCCATCACTTTCACAACCATCTCTATGTGTGACTTACATTCTACTTGTGACAATCTGGGACTGTTTGCTGTGAAAAGACTGTTTAAGGCCTATACAGCCACTTGGACTGAATGATGTCAACATTTTTATAAATGAAATATGACATCTCTAGAAATATTTTTCATTTGGAAAGGCTGACAGTTTTATGTTTTTCTTAGCTCTGTTTCTAGGTGCTATTAGCAAAGTGTCATAAGCATTAAGTATAAGCCCCACTCTCACTCCTCTTCCTTCTCCAGCACAGTAGATAACAATGATCCATTCTGCCAAAATATCCAATGAATTTTTCATGAGATTCTTAAGAGCAAAGCTATTAAGTACAGCAGTGGGCAAGAAGTCAGATTTGTTAATAGAAGTTTTTTTTTTTTCTTTCTTTTTTTCCCCTGAGTGCTTTTGGAAAAAGCCAATGTTCTTTCTGAAGTTCTGGGTCACTTAAGATGGTTTCAGCAACTAAAGGTTTACACACCTGACTTCTTTTCATTGGTAGATGTAGTTACTATTTTTTTTTTTTTAGAAAAGAAATAGCTAAAAATACTTCATAAGAATGTTTGGAGAAATACTTTAAACTTTTAGATAACTATAAAATGAACTCTAACAGTTTTCTACAAAGATACTCAGTAGTATAGGCTAGTTAACACACCATCTTATAAACTGATAACATAGAGACTATAAAATAATATAGTAACTCTGCTTTATTTCCTGATTAGCCTTCCAGGATGTCTCAAACATGTATATATGATTACAGTTATACTTTTCTTTTAAATATTTTTACTTTGGACAAGTCTCTCACATACAAATGAGTTTGACCTTCATTTTATTAAAACAAGTATTAAAAATAAATTTTCCCTGAACAGTACATACTATATCACATGGTCTTTCAGAGCAAACAAAAAAGAAATAAAATGGTATTTTAAGAAGTTTTATTAATTTTTGACATTGTGATAGAATTTATCTTAATTAAATTGTTCTTTATAGTAGAGGACTCTAATAAAGTATGTTATTCTGGTCATTTGATTTTAAGGTACTTCACTTCTTTATCTGTTATTTTAACATGTCAAGGAAATATGTAGTGATAAAAATCTATCTTATTTTGTGGTTGTTTCCAAACAAATAACTCTATATTTTAAACAATATTGAAATTAATTGGGATGAAGTATTTAGAGATTTCTATATAATATGTATTCAGAGATTAGACTTTTTAACTCATTTGAAATCATAATGCTTAGTGGATAATATCAACAAGATAGTATAGCAGAAAATCCTAGAGATTCATCACCCCCATGAAAGCATTGATTCAACAATAGCACAGAGAATTTCTCTTTGTAAGAAATTCAGAAAATAATTGGGATACGTCTGCATCCTGGGTAAGACTAAAATCAATCCCACTAAAGCCTGTACAATTACACTGAAAAATATAAGGCATTCTTTAGTAATAATCCTTACTTCCAGTATGATATCATATGATTGAGAAGAAAAAAGAATGGGAAAGAAGTAAAAAAGAAAAGAAAAGAAAAGAATGAATGAAATGGCAACAGTATATATTTGCATATAATTTAAATATCAATTTAATTTCCTCCATCAGCAGACATAAAATAGTTGAAAGTTTAAAAGGAAAAATCTAGTATCAAATTAAGTACTGTACACATTGAATTTTGACTTTAAGGACATACATCAGCTGAAAGTAAAAAGTAAAGCTATTTTATGCAACTGATAATGAAGAGAGCAAAAGTGGTTATTTTTAATCAGAAAAAAATAGGCTTTAAGACAAAAACTATCACAATACATAAATAAGGTCCTTATTTTATGATAAAAAGGGTCAAGTTGGAGAGAACATATGTACAAAAATATAGGCTACTGACACCAGAACACCTAAATATATGAAATAGTCAATGACAAAAATGCAGAGAAAATTAGATTAACAATGCAAGCAAAAGACTTTTGTGACCTATTCACAATAACACAGAGAACTTCCAAACAGAAAAACTGGTAAGAAAATGTGAACAATAATATAAGTGAAAATGAACTAATAGCCATATGCAGAACATTCCAAGCAACAGAGCAAAATATTCATCTTTTCAAGTACACATGAAATATTCTTCAGGAGAGATTTTATCTTATGTGGCAAAAGGGATGTTAACAAATTTTAGAAAACTGAAAGTGTGTATTTTCTGACAACAATGGAATTAAAACTGGAAATTGCAGTTTATATTTCTATTTCTAGGATTCCAACCAGGTTGTTGAGCAAGCCTTATGGAGATTGGTATGGAGCCAAAATTAATATACTCAGCTTATAACAGTTGATGAAAAATTGGATATTATTACATTAACGGGTCTTCCAGAGGGGCATATTGAATCTACAAAGTCAGAATCTTTGTTCCTGCTTGCAATAGCATGGTGTCTGAAGTATACAGCAAAGAAATGGAAAATTCAGATTTAAAGAAATTAATGAAAATACTCATGAACAAGCACAGGCAAATAAGAGACTGAAAAAAAGAAATGTCAGACTCTACAAAAAATTTATAGGTAAATATTCCTTATGAATATAGAAATAAATAATCCTCAGTAAAATTACAGCAAGTTCAAAAATTATAATACACAATAACCTGGTAGGATTTATCTCTGGATTACAAAGATATTTCTGCCTATACAAGCCAGTTAATATGATCTACTACATTAGTAGAATGAAAGATAAAACTTCCATGATCAGATTAAGAGATTCTGACAAAAGATTTGAAAGAATTTAGCACATTATAATCATAAAAACTGTCAGTAAGCTAGACATGAAAGGATATCATGTCAACACAACAGAAGTTATATGTGAAAAGTCTATAACTCATACTCAGTGGTGAAAATTTGAAAGATTTTTCTCTGAGCACAAAGAGGCTAGAATATTCTTGCTTTCTACTTCCACTCAGAACAGTAATGAAAGTCAATATCAGAGCAATTAGGAAACAAAGAATAAAATTTATCCTAATCACAAAGGAAGAAGTAAAATCATTTCTGAATGTAGATATTGTGAATACATAAAGAGAATATCCTTAAAAGTTCACCAAAAAACTTTTAAAATAATAAATTCAGTAAGGTTGCAGGATAAAAAATAAACATAAAAAACAGCTGTTTTTCCTCTCCATTGAAATATTCAAGAAGGAATTTAAGAAATAATTGCACTTAAAATAGCATCAAAATAATAAAATAGAAATAAACTAAGAAGATGAAACACTGTACATTTAAAACTATCAACATTGGTGAAAGAAATTAAGGAAGACTCAATTGATGGACAACTATCCTGTGCTTATATATTTGAAAACTCAATATTGTTACAATTTCAAAGTAATTAGTAGATTCAATGCAAACCCTACAAAAATCCCAATAACATTTTTTATGAAATTAGATTCCTAAAAATCTTAGGAAGCACTAAGACTCATGGATAAAAAAACAAAAGAAAAAGAAAATCCAAGCTGGAAGCATTATACAGTCTGATTTCAAAATTACAGTATTACAAATATTGTGTACAAATATTATTAATTCAGAATAATTAAACTATATAAGTGGAAAACTAATGGAACTGAGTATAGACTTCATTAATATTCATGTATTAATGAATAATATACATTAATATTCATGTATATATTGACAATTAATCTCCCACTAGAGTGCCATGAATGTACAATGGGAAAATGAGAGTCTCTTCCAATAATGATGTTGGGAAACCTAGATATTCATATGTAAACAAATAACATTTAGTTCTATCTGTACACTACACAAAAATCAACTCCAAGTGGGTGGAAAACTTAAATGTAAGATCTGCACATCCAAAATTCCTACTATGAAGAGCTAAAGGAAAACTTTATGACATGGATTTTGATAATGATTTATTTCATATGACATTGAAAGCACAAACAATAATAAAAGAAACATACAATAGAACTATAACAAATTAAAAAGTTTCTGTATAGAAAATGAATGAACAGTTAAATGGCAGCCTATGAAAAGGTAGAAATGATTTACAAAACATACATTTTATAAGAAATTATTATATAAAATATGTGAGAAATACAACTTAATTACAAAAAGAAATAGCCCAATTTAAAAATGGGGAAAAACACATGGAGAGATATTTCTCCAGAGAAGAGGTACAAAAATGGCTAACATATAAAACAATGCCCAATAGCACTAACCATGAGGGACATACAAATTAAATCCACAATGAGATATCACCTCCAGTGTTAAATGTTGATTACCAATAAAATAAATGTAGTAATATTGGCACTAAAAAGTATACATAATCCATTTTAGATATATTTTTTATATTTCTGAATTCTACCTATCAGTGTGGCAGATGTTGTTGATGTTTTAGTCATATTCTTTAGGTATTCAATATTTCAGACATGTTTTTCTGAATTCCAATGTAAGTACCCACTTACACTTCCTTATGAAACATACTCAGCATGAATGAATGACAGAACCATTTTAAGTCACCTCCAAATAATGTCTGACCCTGACCCATCCAAGTACAAGGAAATGAGATGATGATTATATGAATTTTCCCACAGTTCTCCAGAAAGATTGAGATCCATTCATGCACATTAATAAATTACTTCATAACATATGTTCTAATATATTCCTTTCCTTACTTTTTAATCAATTCCCCACTCCTATAATATTTCTTGGAAGGAAAGAAAATATAAACTATCTGTATTCAAATCTTGGTCATAGACTGCTTCCTTGGGGATTCCAACTAAGGTTATCAATGCAATTATATTTTAATTTGCCTTTTAATTTGAACACTGGAAGCTCTCTAGTTCATTTTCTGTAAATTTTTCTTTCTTTTGTTCTTGTCTATTTATTATTCATCTTCAAAATACCGCTTCCTCCTAAAATTTTCTCATTAGCCTTCCCATTTTCTACTACAGAGGTTATAATTTATGTTCCTTTTGCCAAATATATTACTTCCTATTTAGTCTCATACTCTAGTTTAAGTAATAAAAGTTTCATGTAGTCATTACAGACAAATTATAGAGGATGATACTGAGAAGACTTAGGTATGAGACAAGAAAGGTTCAATTTCTAATTGTCCACCTTTTTGTTCTAAAATTTTGGTAAATCATCTACTTACAAAAAATGTTAGCTTATCCATCTATAAAATTTAAAAAAACAAAGAAAAGGAATCTATTAATCAAACGATTAATAGTTCCAGAAATTTACTAAGTGTCTGGGATATCCAGTTGAGAGAATAATTATTTGTTTTTATCTTATAAGGTTTGAAATGGTAGAAGAAAGAATTTAGAAAATAACATCATTCAAAGATTTAATTATTGGAAGAAAGATAATGGAGGAAGCAATTACATTTTAGTATTATTCTTTCATTCACTAATTTCTGCCCATTGACCCTAGTTTCCTTAGTCTGATTTCTATCAAATTCACCACACTTCCAACCATCTTTATTTCCTTAAACTCTTCACTTGGCAGTACACTCCCCCTTTTTCAGATAATATTTTCACATTTAACTAAGCAGATATTATTCAGTAATTATCTCCCATTTTTTTGTTTGTCAACATTCAGCTGCTGCAACAAATAATTTTTTTCCTAATTTTAAATCACATTGAGGGGGTTGGAGAGGTGGCTGGGGACTGGAGAGGTGGCTCAGCAGGAGAATACTTGCCTTGCCTATCATGCAAGTACAAGAGGGGCCCAGTACAAACCTCAGCACCACATACACAACTAAGTATTACAAAAAAAAAAGAAAAAAAAAAGAAAAAATAAAATTGTTTCTTTTCCTCTCTCTCTTTCTTTCTCTATCTCTCTTTAAAAAAAGTAAATTGAAATGATTTCATCTCCTTTAAATACAATCATCTCCCTGGATCCTCAATACCATTTCTTTTCATCTATCAAAGCTTTCTTCCATGTAATATACCTCCTTGTTCTCACTCTTCTGGAATTTTCTATTCAATATTTCAAAATTCCTCTAAAATTTCTCTATTTGTAGTGCCAATCTAAAACTCTTGCAATGTAGTATTCACTGAAATAAAAATAAGAGTTTAATGAGACACTATAGATACTAACAAGAAAAAGACTAGGACCTGAGATGAGTTCTGCCACCACCAAAAGAAGCAGTTGGAAATACATTCCAGGCTTAAGAGTTGAGAGCTTTTTCGTAACAAAAATTTGGGTAAAGAAAATGTGATAGTTTATAAAAGAGAAACACTTGCTGTTTCTGGTTTTATTCACTCTGTTCTGTGGAAAGTCCATACATACCCAGGATACCATAGCATCTGTCAAGGATTTTAAATCATGTTCAGTGATATTTTAACACATATTTAGGGATATCAAGAGTCTTTTTTTGGTTTTGGTCTATAGATGTTAACTGATGAACTCCTCTCTTCTTTTCACTCTTCACCCTACTGCCTTTATAATTAATTTTAGAATATCTCAGAATTTTCTTCTATTAAATAATATCAGCCACAAAATTGTATTTATGTGTGTGTATTCTTGAATTCCATATTGCCCTACATCTACATTTCCCTCACTCTCCACAGCAACTATATTGGAAAGAGTACTCTATATTCATCACTAATAAGACTTAACTGTGAGTCATCCACTGACTGCCTCTCATTTCTCACTTATTTTATCTATCTACAATTTATTCCCCACCCACATCCCAAAAAGCCAAGTTTCGTCAATATAATTAGTATTTATTATATAGTCTCTCTGGCACATTTGACATTAGCTTTACTCCTCATACTTAAAAGATAGGTTTCTTTTTTTTTTTTTTTAAGACAATAAACCCTGAATATCATTGAAACTCTTGGGTGTTCTTGCTCAAAAGGATTTTGACTCACAATCGTCTTTCCAAAGCAGACATGGCATCCAAACGAGTTCTACTTTGGAATTTTTCTTTACCATGTCCTCACTTTCTTCATGTTTTTAATCTAGTAGAGAATCAACCTAATTATTTCTTCTTAGCTTTTCTTTTCTTTCATACAGAAGACAAAAATCTTTCACAAAATCTTTTTATTTTGCTAATCAACTAAGGTGAAAAAAATAACTCAACAAAAATTGTGATATATGCCACAGAAATGCTAGTTAGCAGGTTTAAAGTGTATCCCCTAAGACTTATCGTAATATTGTAATTAACCTGATAGTTCCTATATTTTGATATAATACATTAGTAAGAATTCTGTGATTTGAAAAAAATTAAACATGTTAATTTGATAAAGTAGGAGATTTCCTTGATATTTACACAATTGATGATTCCACCATATCTTCATGGAAGCATTCCATGGATTACTAGCCTCCAAAGAAACTTTAATGATAATTCTACTTCCTAATGAGTATAGCTCGTCCAAAGATTGTTTTGTAATTAAATAATTTCTTCTCTTTTCCTAATGCATAAACAACAGTAATGTAGTATTGTATCATCTTTGGATTTTTGTTGTTGTTTGCTTTAAAAATAATATTTAAAAATTGAAAATAAGTATATATGTGATTGTTTTCTCTTTCTCAACATTTTGTAGCATACAGTAATTATTTGGAGGTGGTAAGAAAGTAAATGACAAAAAGTATGTTTGGACTTATTGCTTGCTTTTCTAGTAATTAAAATAATTAATTTCAACTTGAATTCCTAAAATGTCTAATCATTAATCAACATAGTCAGCCTATAGTATTTGTTGTATAATCAAAACAAGTTTTCTCAAGGATAATAGACAAAAACAAATTACAGCTCAGTTTCATTGAACTATGTAGATTTTAATATTTTCTATTATTATTTAGGGCTCATTTTAGTTACTTATGCTTACAAAATTTTATTGAAATTGGTGTATGCATTTTCCAAGTGCATTCAAATTCTTGCATTTTGAATAGCGACATTTATCTTCCAAAAAAAAGTTGCTATAATGTTACAATACTCTGTTAAATTTCACAGATAATTTTCTTTCATGTTAATATTAAGAAGTATAAAGAGCTTTCATGCCAGGAAGTTTTCCTTTTGCAGCTGTCTAGAGTACAAAATGCCAAAAAGACAATGTCCCAAGGGAATACTCACTATTTTCATAATTTATTTCTTTGAAAAATAAGTTGTTTTCTGTAGATAGTTTAAAATATGGTAATTTCTCACATTTATTAGTAAATTTACTTCTTTATCTTTCTAAACAATAAAATTTGTCCATTTATAAAAAAACTGATAGTTTATGTATTATTTTCCATTTAATATGTGAAGGAGTACATATAATATTGTCTGTCTTCTCATTGTAGACACCCATTCCATAATGCATGGACAGACTTATTCTGTAAATTGTGATATAGAAATGAAGTTCTATTTCTCAAGAGAAAGTTCACAGTTGAGTATAGTTAAAAAGGTAAAGAATATCTTCAGAGATTTATTTCAGATGACAGATAGCATTATATTGGCAACTGATGATTAGCTTTGATTGAGAACTCTGGAGGGGCATGTGTGACAGTGTGAAGTGATGAATAAATAAGAAATGTGGGCATCTTTACTGCCAGGGTTATTTCCTGTGTATGTCCTGAGATGAACAAATTTTGAATAAAATCATAGGTGAATAAAATAAAGTTCTAGAATAATCTAATTTTAATTAAAAAATAATAATAGTTACTTTTTTTGAATTACTGTTAACTTTATATGAAATAGTAAAATCATTAAATAGGAAAATAAAAAAAGGATGATAATATCCCTGCCAAAACTATGGATATGACAAAAATTGAAAAATTTTAAGTGCCGGTATTTTAAAAATGAGAGGTGGTGGTGCAACTCTTTTTGAAAATAGTTGTGTTTGGACTGCCAAGACTAAGAGGCAGTGCCACAAATAGTGACAAGCCCTGCAGGCTGGGGATAGAGCTATTACTCAAAGGACAAATCAAGTCTATAATTAGTTCATCATTCTTGCATCCCACCATAGTCCTATTCATGGAAAATTGTGCCATAGGAGCATGAGAATACTATATGACAGACACAAGATGGAGAGTTTGTTGGGTGAATGTGCACATAAGCATCTGGTGATCGGGAAGATGGGGGAACGATCCCAGAAGCCGATGTCATTCCTCCATTAGATACCCATTTAACACATGAGTTCTTCTGGGGTAAACTGCAACAGATGAAACCCATAGTAGTTTATCTATGCTTTGGCATTACCCCTGGATAACAAAGTTTATACACATTGATTGCTACTGTTTTGACAATGTTTCCCCCTCATCTGTATCCTGATTGGCTATATACTTCTAATAAATTTGAAAAAAAAATTAGGGATGAGTCCACCATATGACCCTGCTATTCCACTCCTGGGTATCTTTCCAGTTGACTTAGAATCAGCACATTATAGTGACACAGCAATATCTATGTTCATAGCAGCACAATTTACTATTGCTAGGCTATGGAAACAACCCAGATGTCCCTCACTGGATGAATGGACCAAGAACTGTGGTACATTTATACCATGGAATATTACACAGCAATTAGAAACAATGATATTGCAGCCTTTGAAGGTAAATGGATGGCTATGGAAGAGATCATGCTGAGTAAAATCAGCTTAACCCAGAGAACTAAGGGTCAATTGTCTCCACTCATCTGTCGAGGTGAGGACTAGACCCTGGACAGTGAGAAAGTTGGTCTATTAGCATATGTTAAATCCAGATAAGATGTAATGTT
>PVKS010006410.1:65021-78738 GCA_004027875.1 Aplodontia rufa
GTTTTGAAATTTTTCATTCCTATCAAAAAAAAAAAAATAAGCATGGATGGGCAACATAGTGTTTCGTTAATGTCTAAACTTCCATAGTGGTGTACATGTATTTCATGATATAATTTTTAAAATGACCATTCAATTTTGTAGATATTTACTGTATTAGAACCTTATTTTTCAAGAAGGTATCACAGACTTCTAGTTAAAAGTCCTATACTATTTTTTCAAAGGTGATCTCTTTTGTGTTCTTGATTAACATTTTATTAGAATAGTTCTTATTATGTGAAATATATTAGAATTTTTAGAAAATTTCTATCTCTTAAGATTGTATAAGAAATCAAATGTCCAATTCTATTAGGTATTTGAAGGAAATAATCATTTAAATCAAACTAAAAATGAGTTTTGCCATTATGCATTATTACTTCATTGGAAATTAGAAATAATTCTTTGTGAAAGCAATATTAAATTAATTCAAAGTAATGAATAGAATTATTTTATTTTAAATGCTACAGAAAATTTCAAGCTGTTTCCTAACATATCACTCTTTGTTACTTAGGTGCATCTTAGAATAATGACCACATACCTTGCCCTCTAGTACAGAGTAATTCAGTACCATGCACTGGGATGGCAAACTTTATCTTGCAGTACTTGAAGTTTCCAAAAAATGCTTTTGCATGTTTTAGAATAATCTGACTTATCCTTACATAATATTAATCCATGGAGAAATATTTTATTATTTTCTAAATAGAAACAAAGTTGGAGTGTTGACAAAATTATTTAAGTCAAGTGTGAAATAGGATATTTAAGCATTTATTCACACCTTTGAAAATAAATGTAGCTCAAGAATTTAAAATAAAAAAGAGCCACCCTCAAATGCTACTTGTAGGATTTATAAATATGTTTATATTTTCTAAAGGATAATTTAAGAACATGAATCAAATGCATTAAGACATGCATAATTATTACCTCAGAAATTCATCTAGGAATTTTTCTCAATGAATAAAGGTATACATATCTGGGGCCTCAGCAGTTATGGTGCCTGTGTGGCATGTGCAAGTACACGGGTTCAAACCCCAGCACCATGTACACAATTAAGTGTTCGAGCAATGATAGTCCCATGGAAAACTAAATAAAATTGATTCTGTCTTTCTCCTTCTCTCTCATTGTCCCTCTTTCTTTTTTAAAAAAAGGTGTAAATAAGTATTTTGTTTAAATGATATTAACCTTGACATTGCTTATGTTAATGACACATTTATAAAATAATGCTGAACAATACTCACTTAGTAGAATTTAGTGAATCCAACTTATTGTCATCTCAATATCAAAATGTCCTATACAGTTAAATGTATTTAAGTGGTAGGATATAAGGTTGATACAATAAACTATTAATTAAAATGCACCATAAATCATGGTTATATCATGTTTTTGCATATGAAGAGAGTCTCTGAAACACAAATAAGTAAAACTTTTGATATTACCTTTTTTTTCTTGGCAGTAAGAGTGGCTCACTTTGAAATTTTGATTTGGTTTTTATCTGTATACCTTTTTTTGTTTAAAGACTGTAATTTGAACTCAGGGGCCCTTTACCACTAAGCTAATTTGTCCCCAGCTAATTTTTTTTTTTAAGAGAGAGGGATAGTGAATCAATGAGGCAGAAAGAAAGAATCAATTTTATTTAGTTTATCATCTGGCCTTTGTTTCTTTGACACTTAGTTATGTATGTGGTGATGGGGTTTGAATTTGTGTCCTTGTGCATAGCAGGCAAGCACCATAACTGCTGAGCCACTGCTCCAGACCTCCCCAACCTTTTTTTATTTTCTTATTTTTGAGACAGGATCTCACTAAGTTGCTTAAGGCCTTGTGAAGTTGCTGAGAGTGACCTTGAACTTGTAATTCTCCTACCTCTGCATCCAGAGTTGCTGGGACTATAGGTGTGCACCAACACACCCAGCTTGTATTATTCTTTTATGCTTAAATGAATATATATGACATTTTTTCATTACTATTGTTTTAGTCAGCTTTTTCACTGATGGTACTAAAAGACCCAAGGAGAAAAAATTTGAAGGAAAAGTTTATGTGAGTGCTCATGGTCTCAGAGGTTTTAGTCCATAGAAGGCTGGCTCCATTCCTTGGAGGAATGCATGGCTCCAGGGAGGAAAGAGAGAGGGACTCCACTTACCAGCTACAAAATATATATTCTAAAGTCAGGACCTCAATGATCCACATTCTTCAGCCACACCCTATCAGCCCACACTACCCATTAATACCTATAAGGGGATTAAGTCACTGATTGGTTAAGACTTTCATTAAACAATCATTTCACCTCTCAGCGTTTTTGCACTATCTCACAAATTGAGCTTTTGGGGGTCACATTTCATCAAAACCATAATATTCCTCCCCTGACCACCAAAAACTCATGACAATTTCAAAATGCAAAATACATTTAATCCATTTTCAAGAGGACCCATAGCTTTAGCAGTTTGAAGGTTGCCTAAAATTTCAAATCCAAATACTCCTTTGAGACTCAAGGCAATCTTGCTTCATGAGCTCCTGTAAAAATCAAAGCAGTTTACCAGTATCCAATATATAAAGGTACAGACCAGACCAATCATTTCCCTTCAGAAAAATAGCGGAATAGAAAGAAGAGATGGGGCTAAAGTAAGAACAAAATCCAGGTGGGCAACACATTCTGTAGTTCCGTGTCCAGCATCTGAAGCACATGGCATAGTGATGTTCTTTACAAAAGGCTTGTGTAGTTTTGCCCCTGTGGCTTTGCTGGTTACAGTTCACATGGGCTCTCTCTCTGCTTGTCTCTGCTTAATTCCTGAAGCTTTCCTTGGTGATCGCTTCAGAGTATTGGCATTTCTTAACCTCTGGGGTTTCCATGGAGTTTAGGCTTCCTCCTCGCATTTCCATGCACTTCCCTCTCAGGGGCTATCCACAGGGACTCTGTCCTAGCTGCACCTTCCCTGGCCCCTCAGGTCTTTCTCTGAAATCTCAGTGGAAATCTCCATGACTCCCTTACTCCAGCATCCTGAAATACTGAAATAGCAGCACCATGTGATTTCTACCAAGGTCTGCCAGGATTTTGTGCAGTAGCCAAAACTCCAGGGCCCCTCTCTGCAGCATCCTGAGGGCCTGGGTGGCCAAGCACATTGAAAAACCTTCTTAGGCTCCCTTGTTCTAGAATGGTGCCCCACTGGTTTTTCTCAAAGGAAATTTTACTCTCTTGAGCCTTAGATGGGTTTGGTCTTGTCGGTTCCTGAGATTCCCACAAGCCATCTTTCCTTTTACCTCTGGGAAAAGTCTTCAGCATTTCTTTAGTGGTGGCAATGTCTTTAACAACTGCAACTTCCTTAGTCCCAGTTTTACTCCCATCTTTCAAGTCCAAGTTTTCCAAATCTTTCTGCTCTGCTTTCTGTTCCTCAATATTAGCATAAACTTGGCTAAAAGCCATCAGTAATACCTATCCTACTGCCTGAATGCTATGTTGCCAAGAATTTTTTTTTTTGCCAGATTAAGAAGTCAATTGCCTTTGAAATTAGGCTCATGGAAAGTCTCAGGACATGGGCAAAATGGAGACAGCATCTTAGCCAGAATATAGCACAAATAGCTTCTAGTCCAATTTCCACTTGAGTCCTTCTCCTCTGAAACCTCATTAGTCCTGTTTTTGCTATCCACAGTCCTATTGGCATTCTGACCTTCTGAGCTCCCACCAGAACTGCCCATCCAGATCCACTTACAATATTCTAAAGCTTTTCCAGCTTGCATTGCTAAACTTTCCAAAATCCCCCAACAAACTCCAAAAATTTCAAAAAGTTTCTAAACCACATGGTCAGGTAGTCACAGCAACAACCCCAATTCTCAGTACCAATTTCTGTTTTAGTGTTTTGTTTTATTTTTTTCTCTGCTGTGACTAAAAGACCCCAATGAGAACAATTTTAGGAGGAATTGTTTATTTGGAGACTCAGTTTCAGAGGTCTTAGTTCCTGGAAGTCCAGCTCCATTCCTTGGAGCTCAGGTGAAGCTGAACATCATGGCAGAAGGCATGGCTCCAGGGAGCAGAGACAGAGAGATTCCACTCACCAGATACAAAATATATATCCTAAAGACACACTCCTAATGATTCACCTTCTCCAGCCACATCCTACCAGCCTATAGTCACCATCCAATTTATCAACATTAGAGGATTGATTCACTGACTGGTTTAAGACTCTCATAACCCAATCATTTCACCTCTCAGCATCTTTCCATTGTCTCACACACTGAACTTTTAGGAGACACCTTTCATGCAAACCATTACAACTACTATGAAATACATGAGGCAGGAAAACTTTATAAATAAAAGAAGCTTATTTAGTTGAAATTTTATATGTTTAAAGTTTAAATAGCATGACATATGCTCTTCAGTAGCCCCCCCCTTGGCTGTATCATCTCATGACACATGATAATGGTGGGAGCAGATGTCAGAGGGAAAAAAAACACATCTCAAAAATGAACAAGAAAAATTGGATAAAAAACTAATTAATGGTAAAAAGTATTATAAATTGGAATATCTTGATAGATTTTAAATACTGAATATCCTAACTGACATATCTCAGAGTGATGGTGTCTATTAGATATGTCATAAGAAAGTAATGGTTTGTAGCTGTGCCACTGAAACTATCTGAGAGATTTTGGAAATTAGATTTTTTTGAAATTATAGAATGGAAGAAATGAGTAGAAATAGAAAGTCCAAAAATAAGTATTTTAATCTCAAGAAAAAATAAGATTCTGAAAAAAATTTCTATTTACTTAAGAATTTCCTTCAGTACTTTCAGAAGAAAATGAAGATATACATACTACAAGCTCACTAGAATAGCCTGTCTGAGTATATATTCCCATATTGAAGGGCACAAATGATTAATATTATTAAAATTTATATAATTAAAATTAAAAGTTTGCATAATTAAAATTAAAAGTTTGCATTTTGTGGAGAACATTACTAGAAATTTATTAAAGCAAAAAACAATATAGAGTATACTGACACACATTATTCCCTCAAATTACCAATATATTACTTGTTAATATTTTTTGTAAATTTACAAATATATCTATCAAGTCTACTAAAATTACTCTTACTTTGGATACTAGAGTACAGAGAGATTATTCCTCTATCTGTAAACTGTCAAATGAACAATATAATAAATTTTACATATTCATCGTTCATGCATACTTAATTAAAATATTCTTGCTTTTGGTATGCCAAAGGAATATTTGGAAAATTGATATTTCAAAAATGCTTAAGTAGAGAAAATTTTTATTTTTATTTAATCTATTTTTGACAGTTTTAAGGTAAACTTAACCTGAAAATATGCATTGAAAATAAAGTATTTTTCCTGTCATGAAATACACATAACACAAAACATACTATTTTAAATATTAGGTGCACACATTTACAATACCAAGAACTTCTGAGTTGTTTTACAACCATAAAAGGTTTCCATCTCTAAAATGTTTCATCTTCCCTGGTTTGAAGTTTCAATTTGTTAATCATTAACACCCCATTTTCCACTTCCAACAACCCTGACAATTTATGAATTTTGCTGCTTTTATGAATTTTTCTACACTTGCTACTGCATATAAAGTTGACTCATTCATTATTTGTCTTTTCATGATTCATTTTTTTACTTAGCAAAATGTCTTCAAGCTTCATCTTGTTGTAGTATTTATCTCAGAATTTCTTTCTTTTTTAGATAAAATAATATTGTTTTATGTATATACCGTATTATATTTAATCATTCATTCATCAATAGATATTCAAGTTGCTTCCACATTTTGGCTATGTGGTGTAATTTTGCTATGGAAATAATGTACAATTGTCTGCTTGAGTCTTTGCTTTCACTTCTATTGTGTATGTATCGGAAAGTGAAATTGCTGGATCATGTAATCATTCTGTGTGCCATTTTTTGAGGAATCATACTGTTTTCCAAAGCTGCTGACCATTTTATATTAAAACTAGCAATTCACAAGAAATCCAATCTCTTCACATTTTCTTCAATGTCTGCTTTTCTTTTTCATTTCTTTCTTTTTATATTTTATAACAGATACATTTTAAGTGTAAATTTATATCTCATTGGGGTAAAACACTTTAAAAATCAATTCAATAAAATCCATGTTCCAGTATACAAATTAATGCTATTTTTTTCTTAAATAAATTTATTAGTATTTTTTATACAAATACCTTTATTTTATCTTTAAAGGTGTATACCAGTAAATGTGAGTAGGCAGGCTGCTTAAGTTAGATCATGAAAAGTTATGAAAGATACTTAGGAAGTATTCACACAGAAGGCATGATGGGGATAACATCCTTTCTTCAATAAGTGCATTCCATACAAATGAGATGGCTATGACCAAGCGTTTTAAAGCTCAAGAGCCTACCACAGCTGGAGCTAGACCCAGGTCTGTGTGAAAGATAGTCAGCCTCGTGGATTAGACCAGCGAAGGTGTAGCAACACGTAATGTAGGACAAAAACAGATATGGGGGATGGGATAGGTGGCGGAGGGGAGAAGGAAAGAGTACAGGAGGGATCTAGGGATACAATGAACAATGGAGTATTCTCTTTACCCCTCTGAGGAGCCAAATGATACTTATGCAATCATTCAATTCTGAAAAATCATAACCTAAGCATTTATATTGTTTGTTGGGGTGAAATACAGATGATGGGCAATGTGGGGGTAATTCTGGTTTAATAATATATGCATATCTTATTGTTACTTTATATGCATTTATGATTATACAATAACTCAATTCCTTAATAAAATATTTAAAAAGAAGTCTACTGAGGTATAATAGTCGACAAGAGCAGTCTTCCAAGCTTCCCTCTGTCCAATCTTCACTGAAGTCTCATCCGCTTCTCAGGGGGACCTCTTGTGCTCACTGTCTGTTGGACACTCTTTGTGGTTTCCTTCTCTTCTGATTTTACAGCTTCTTGTACAGGCTCTGCCTCTTTCTTTGAGGAACTGGAACAGGCTTTTCTCCAGACTTTTGCTGTACAAATTTGGGTGGATATTTTTGTCTAAGGTCTACAAATAAAGCATCCACTCGCTGTCTGAAAAATAGAGCTTGGTTCTTCTTTCCTTTCGGCTTTAGGCTTGACTTTATCTGGCTCTTCATGATCTTTGAAGTGCCACCAATATCCTTTGGAAGGATGATATCAACAGTATGACATAGCTTCATCAAAAACTGACTGAATGCCATGTACTTCAGTAAGCACTCTGGAGTTGATAACTGATCCCAAGTCTGGTGCCTGATAGATCACTCCCGCAATGATATAGTAATCAGCCAGTGGGATAACTTGAGCAAGGGACTGCCGCTGTTGCTTCCGATTGATGAAAAGAATGGGATCTTGAGCATGTAAGAGGATGTACTGAACTCCAACCATCTGATTCAAGTGTTCTAAAGTTAGCCTCGGCATTTTGACCACTTCATTATTACATGTCCTGTCATAAAAAGGATTACTTCTTTCTGAAAAGTAATCCAGGACACTACCACTGTTCAAAATGGGGATCCAAGAGCTGTCAACCCAAGAAATTCCCAGCAGACTATCTTGGATATCCACTGCCGCCATAATTCCAATAGAGCCCGTAGATTCTCCTTCCGGCGCAGAGTCAATTTATTAGTATTTTTAGAGCCTTAGTAATTATATGAAACTATCCTTATTGTCAAGGGATTTCTATGTGGTTGATAAAATTTTCCTTAACTTCATCCACATTTAAAATGTGTTCTTTTCCACTACCATGAAAATTCTTTGCTGGTTCCTCTGGAAAACCGTTAAGCTAGTTAACTGTTTAAATATGATTCCTAGCTTCTATGCTTCTAAGACATCGTAAGTGTTTATATACTGTTGTGCAACAGAAATCACCTCATTGTGTATAAAATTTTAAATATATTTTGCCTGAAAGAGCTTCAGTAGCTGATGCAGTATTTGAGCTGGATTTTCCTTCATGTGTCATGGCTCTATACTTAATAATTTCTGGCACATTGTAGGAATGCAAAGGCATTTTCAGTTATCTAAACCTTTGTTTATACAACGTATTAATGAATTCTGACTATATTCAGTAGCAAAAGGTAAAACTTGTTGTGGTTCAAGAAAAGGGGGATATACTTGATGTTTTAAAACTATGGGAATTCTAAATACAACTTAGAGAGTTATTTTTTGGAGTCCATGATTGGGAACTAGCTTTATCTTACCTTGTACACTAATTGTATGTTGGACCGACAAGGTGGATGATAATTCCTTTCAGGATGGAATGTAAAAAAATATGTAAAACAAATAAGTAGATTTGGGTACCAAAATTAAGGACTAATGGTATTCTGTATTTCATTATAACCCAAAGATTTAATACATGGTGTTTTCCTAAGCATATTGGAGGTTTTGCCTCAAGAAAGCTAACATTTTCAAACCCAACTTGTATGACTTTAAGACAATGTATTTCTTTACAAATGCAATCCTTTAGACTCAAAATATCTTAAAATCCACCAAAACATGCTATATTGTCTTTTATAAAATATATTTTTAAATTTCTCCTTATTGTTAATTCTGTATTTTTCTCTCATTGTGAGTAGTTGATATTTCACGAGT
Source organism: Aplodontia rufa (assembly GCA_004027875.1). NCBI lineage: Eukaryota > Metazoa > Chordata > Mammalia > Rodentia > Aplodontiidae > Aplodontia > Aplodontia rufa. The sequence goes on from PVKS010006410.1 coordinate 73,637, forward strand.
CAAGGTTTTCAGAATGTGTTAGTGTAGTGAGCAAAGTGTTTTATAACCAATTACATAGAAAGGACATTTTATTTTTCTTATTTTTTGTGCCTTAGGAAAAGTGTAGAATCTAAATGCACTTATGTCCCTTAATAGAACAATAAATTCATATTTAATTTGTAATGTATCCTAAGTGGCCATATCTCTTTTCAAACATAATTAATTGTAATTTAAAAAGTGAATAAAGAAGAGCATTTGTATGTGGCATTATACGACCAGTGAAGACACTAAAATTCTAATATAATTATCATAATAAAGTGTTTGTACAATTCACACAGACTATAGGCATGCATTAAAAATCACCTTTTTGCACATTTGGAAAATGCACCAATGGGAAAATTTATGCTATTTCAAAGAATAATAATTAAAGAGTAGTAGTGCATGTTGTCTCATGTATCATAGCTAAACTAAAATTTATGTGAAAGTAGAATATTTATTAATATGGATTGGAAGGGTGCTGAGGTCTTACGGCAGAAAGAATGGTTAGATATTATCAACACATGCACACATATATGAAAATATCATACTGAATCTCATTAATATATACAACTGGGATATGTTCATAAAATCTTATAAAAACAAAATAAAGTGCTATGATTAAAAGTATTTATGCAGGTTATATTAAAAATTGTAGGTTTTTATTTTGTTTCTTCACTCTTTTAATAAATAAATTTCAGAATTTGGATGTAATATTATCTATTAATAATTTGATTTCCATAATTATTTCTGTGTCTTCAAGAAACATTTTTAATGGACTGGAGAGGTGGCTCAGAAGTAGAGTGCTTGCCTGGCGTGCACAAGGACACAGGTTCAATCCCCAGCAATGCCTACACAAACTATGTAGAGGAAAAACATAAATCAGACAAAAATTAAATTTAATTCTCTCTCTCTCTCTCTCCTAAAAAATGAAATATTTTTATGTTCCAACTGACTAGCAATATTATCTTCTGGAAATTTTAATGTCTTTTCTTACAATATTACATGCATAAACTATGAATGTTTTTTCTATATATAATGTGACAGAGCTAAACATTTGTTTACATATTAGGTTAGTAAACCTAGAACTTTCTTTGAACTTGTTCATGTACTCTCTGTTTTAATTTTACTTATCTTCATTTGCTATTTTAACAGGTGTTTTAAATTGATGTCCTTCACACAGGTTTTGATGTTGTTCAATTATGTGTCCTCAGAAATGATGTGATTATAATTTTTCTGTTAGCTGCTTATAACCCTTTGGCTAACATCATTATATATTAATGGGGCATTTTATATGGTAGGAAAATTTTGCAAGTTTTATAAAAAAAATCTCAATTAGCTGGATTAATTATATATTCTTAAATTTAAGACAAGAAGGTTGAAATCAGCACATACAGATATCCTCTTTCTCATTTTATGAGAATGATACCTCTCTAGAAGACATGTGGATATTATTCAGGGCTTCAGTTTCGACAGTGATTTGTGGTGTTGGGGGTTGAAAGAGAGGTATCTTTACTGGCACATAATGGGCAGGGAAAACACACCCAAAATAGCCTGAAGTATATAGTCCATTTTCACAAAACAGAAACTGTTTCATCTCCATTGTTAACAGTGCCCTCTTTTGAGAAAAAACAAATCATTGCCTGATGATGATGCTGTTGAACATTATTTTCAACTTTTCCTATTCTGGGCTATAGTTTTTGATAAATCATACAGAGTTCTCTGTATCAACATTTTTAATTTCTCTTACGTAAGAAGGTAAATCAGAAAAAAACATATAGGTAATGAGATTTATTTATACTATAAAATATACTACATCAAATAAATTATTCATTTTTAAAATAATGTACTTAGGAGCTGGAGCGGTTGCTCAATGGTTAGGGCACTTGCCTGGCATACACAAGGACCTGAGTTCAAACCCCAGCACCACGTACACAAGAAGTGTTGGAACAACAAAAAAGGCATATGAAAAACTAAATAAAATTGATTCTGTCTTTCTCCCTCTCTCTCACTGTCCCTCTCTCTTTAAAAAGAATATTATACTTAGTCTATATTTCAAATTTTTCCTTTTTTATTTTAACTTTTTGGTACTGGGATTAAACCTGAAGACACTTAATCACTAGCTCCATCCCCTTCCAGGCATTTTTATTTTTTATTTATTTATTTAAAAGAAAGAGGGAGGGAGGGAGAGAGAGAGCAAGAGAGAAACAATTTTTATTTAATTTTTCATGTAGTCTCCGTTGCTCGGAGACTTAGTTGTATATGTGGTGCTGGGGTTCGAACTTGTGTACTTATGCACCGTAACCACTGAGCCACTGCTCCAGCCCTTTATTTTTTATTCTGAGATAGAGTCTCACTAAGGTACTGAGATTATGGAGAATTGCTGAGGCTGGCCTAGAACTTTTTATGCTTCAGCCTCACTTTCCCAACTGTTTAGGATGCACCATTATACCTGGGTAATTTTTCATACTTAGATAATTTATAAACACATATTTTCTTGATTCACCATTTAAATAAAAATAATTCTTCCATCATTAATTCTCAAATTGTCAGCTTTTACTAAATTGAGTTCCCTACAAATGGTTCTCATTGTCTTTTAAATTCCTCTCCTGACTTTTGAAATTATCATTGTTCTTTGGAATCAGATAGATTTCCAGAACCTATATTGATGTTTTCTTGATTCAGCATTGAATTGTTTACTTTCCAAATACCTCTCATTTCCTTCAGTAAAAAAAGTGCATTAAAAAGAAAAATTTGGATGCTCGTTTTCGTATTTGATTGCTTTCTTTATGGAAGAATGTTTTCCTGACTGACCATGCTTTTGATTCAATCAGCATAGCTTTATTTTATATTTATTTTTATGGACAATCACAGAAAAAAAATAGAGAAAGGACAAACCAATACCTTCTGGCTCAGTGCCTAAAAGTAAGTCAAGAGCGCTACTTACAATATATTATCATAGAATAATACAAACATATTGGCACAATGACTTTTTTATATAAGCAGATATGCTAGCAGTCTCATTTGGAGATGTACTTCAAATTGAAAAAAATAAAGACTTTAGCTCTCACATTAAAAAACCTCATTATTAATTTATTTTCATTCCACTTGGAGTCATTTGATGATGATATCTCTCTTTCTGTTATTGTTTTTAGTGATATTATTCCAAACCACTCATCACAAAGTACATTAGAATGAAGTATTTATGTATCTCTTTATTTGGGGTAATATTATAAAACTATAATGAATGTTGCAAAAGATATATATATTAGAGTTATAATTAATTATAATTTTTGATTGCTTGCTTTTATAGCACTATTTCTGAAGAGCAAAGAGATGAATTAAGAGACATCACTCAGTCTTTTCAAGATCTGAAATTCTATTGTTTCCTTCACTATTAAGATGTTCATTTTCAGTATTTACTAATTATCATTGCAGAAACTTTAACAAAAAATCCTTCCAAATTACTAACCTACCACTTTTGAATTATCTGAAGCTAATTTACAGAGGGTACTGGATGATATAGTTATATAATAAATGTTGAAATCCTTTTCATTATATAACTCCAGAATTGGTTGTTAAAGCCTGATAAGGATAATAAACACCCCTAATTACCAGGAGCACTGTCTCCATGAGCTACTACTCTTTTTTTTTTTTCAAAGGCATTTATGTGCTTTTCCAGGCAGATAGATTTGCTCTGCCTTTTAGCCTGACATAAATTATTTTTATATCAATCTTTCAGAAAAGAGGTTGTCCTCTGAGTGATAGCTATGAGGAATATAGAACCTCTGGGAAAAGAAAATTAATTTGTCTCATTATTTTCTATATCTCACTATTCCCTAGGCTGCAATACAGCTCAGAAACTTATAGAGAAAGTCTAAGCCCTGATAGTTAAGTTTCATGAGCAGATATCATTAAAGACCAAAACTCCTTAAAATAAGGTTAGCTGTTGGGAATCGAAAGCAAAGGAAAAAATAAAAAAGAATTCAACTAGGAAAGATATTTAATCCAGCTTCATTAATTTTGCTATGACACAATTATATCACCTTATTATTTGGCTAGAAATTACAAGATATTAGACACCTCATTAGGGAAAGAGGATGTACTATTATTACCTTTTAAGCAGGAGGAGGCATATTTTTCTACTGCAGAAACAAAAGATCTTCACAAGTCACATTATTATATAAACAAAATGCTTATTTTAAATTGACGTGCATGCTTTCCTTAAATCATGCATGTATTTTTTATTCATATTATATTTTGCATGGGATAGTTTAATTCAACAGACAAGAATCTCTCAAAAAAAAAAAAACTCAGCTTGGTAAAAGCAAATACAAAATTGCTATAGAAATTAATCTTTGGGAAAAAATCCTTGCTGACATTAATTGACACCCTTTATGATTTTTATGAATGTAAAAATATTTACCCAAAAAGATAAATGTGAAAATATAATTAAAATTTAATTTTAAAAAAGAGAGAGAGACAGTGAAAGAGAGAGGAGAGAATCAATTCTATTTAGTTTTTCACATGGCTTTTGTAACTTTGCTGTGAATGTGGTGCTGGGGTTAGAACTTGCATCCTCACATATGCCAAGCAAGAGCTGTAACCGACAAGCTACCACTCCAGCCCCTATAATTACATTTGATAAGAAAATTTTAATTAATAATTAATAGATTTAAATAACCAAAATTCCATATGTTGTGCTAAGATATAAGTATTAACTAATTACAATCAGTTCTTCAAAAAGCTTATAATAAAGACCAGAAAAAAAATTTCATTTTTACAGAAAATAAATGTAAGAATAAACGCAAATTTTTAAACTGTGGAAAACACAGCAGAAAACAACAGTCTTAATTCTTTCATGATTAGTAAGAAAATGTGCAAAACTGAGGTTTCTTTTGAATTAATATTAAAGAAATCAGTTAGTATCTTCAGATGGAAATGAAGTGGGAGGACATGTGCAAACTGTGAAATCCTTATCCACTGTGGTATACTCAAGAAAGTAGAAAATGTTTAATATATGTGGAATCAATCCAGATGCCCCTCACTGGCTGAATGTATCCAAAAGCTCTGGTGTATGTGTATTT
>PVKS010006411.1:0-78622 GCA_004027875.1 Aplodontia rufa
ATAGACCCCTAGCAAATCTAATTAAAAGAAGGAGAGAAATGAAGCAAATCAATAAAATCTCCAATGAAAAGGGAGCAATCAACACTGAGCACATGGAAATCCAACAAATTATAAGATCATATTTTGAAAACCTATATTCCTCCAAATTTGATAACTTGGAAGAAATGGATAAATTTCTTGACACACACAACATCCCTAAATTGACACAGGATGATATCGAATTCCTAAACAACCCAATCTCAGACACTGAAATCCATATTGCAATTAAAAGTCTACCAAAGAAGAAAAGCCCAGGACCTGATGGCTTCCCCACTGATTTTTACCACACTTTTGAGGAGGAACTAACACCTCTCCTTATTAAGTTATTTCAAGAAATTGAAAAGGAGATAACTCTCCCATCCTCTTTTTATGAGGCAACCATAACTCTGATCCAAAACCCAACAAGGATACATCAGAAAAAGAAAACTACAGACCAATGTCCCTGATGAACCTGGACTCAAAAATTCTTAATAAAATCCTAGCAAACCGTATTCAAAAACTTATCAAGAAGATAATCCATCATGATCAAGTGGGCTTCATCCCAGGTATGCAGGGCTGGTTCAACATAAGCAAAACAATTAATGCAATTCACCACTTAAACAGAATCAAGGACAAAAACCATATGATCATCTCAATGGATGCAGAAAAGGCCTTTGATAAAATCCAGCACCTTTTTATGCTTAAAACTCTAGAGAAGATAGGGATCAAAGGAACATTTCTGAATTATGTAAAGGCTATATATGCTAAACCCTCAGCTAGTATAATACTAAACAGAAAAAAGCTGAAAGCATTTCTGCTAAAATCGGGAACAAGAGACAAGGCTCTCACCACTTTTATTTAATATTGTTCTTGAGACCCTAGCTGGAGCAATTAGGCAAGAGAAAGAAATCAAAGGGATAAAAATAGGAAGAGAGGAAATCAAACTCTCCCTTTTTGCTGACAACATGATCCTGTATCTGGAAGATCCAAAAAAATCCATCAGTAAACTGCTTGAACTTATAAACAGATTTAGCAAAGTTGTAGGCTACAAGATCAACACCCATAAATCAATAGCTTTCCTATACATTAATAATAGGACTGAAGAAGAAGTCAGGAAATCAGTCCCTTTTAAAATAGCTTCAAAAAAAAAAAATAAAATACGTGGGAATTAATCTTACAAGGGAAATCTAAGATATCTTCAACAAAAACTATCAGTCATTGAAGAATGAAATCCAAGATGACCTAAGAAGATGGAAAGATTTCCCATGCTCTTGGTTAGGCAGAATTAATATAATAAAAATGGCCATTCCACCAAAAGCTCTATGTAGATTTAATGCAATTCCTGTTAAGATACCTATGTCATTCTTTACAGACATAGAAAAAGCAATTTTCAAATTCATTTGGAACAATAAGAAACCTAGAATTGCCAAAACATTACTAACCAAGAAAGACAAATTAGGCCATTTTGCCATACCAGATCTAAAACTATACAATAGAGACGTAGTAATAAAGATAGTATGGTACTGGTATCAAGATATGAAAGAAGACAAATGGAATAGAGTAGAAGACGCTGAAACAAACCCTCAAATCTTTAAACATCTGATTTTTGACAAAAGGGGACAAAATATTACATGGAGGAGAGACAGCCTCTTCAACCAATGTTGCTGGATAAACTGGTCAGCCACTTGCAGAAAGTTGAAATCAGACCCATATATTTCTCCTTGTATGAGAATCAAATAAAAATGGATCAAGGAGCTAGGAATTAAAACAGCTACCTTGCAACTGATGGAAGACAAATTAGGTCCAACACTTCAGCATTTGGGAGTAGGCAAAGACTTTCTCAACATGTCTCCTAAAGTGAAGGAAGTAAAGTCAAAAATCAGTGAATGGGATGCCATAAAGCTGAAAAGCATTTGCACTGCCAAAGAAATAATCAAAAGAGTCAAGAGGTTTCCTACAGAATTGGAGAGAATCACAGGCTATGATTCCTCTGACAGGGGCCTCATATCCAGAATCTATAAAATACTCAAAAATCTCAACCAAAAAAACACAAACAGCCCAATTAATAAATGGGCCAAAGAGCTAAATAGAAACTTCTCAATACAGGACATTGATCAAGCCAATGAATACATGAGAAAGTGCTCTAAATCTCTAGTAATCAGAGAAATGCAAATGAAAACTATATTAAGATATCACCTCACGCCAGTCAGATTGACAAAAATGAAGAAAATAAACAGTAATAGATGCTGGAGGGGTTGTGGAGAGATAGGCACACTAACACACTGTGGGTGGAGCTGCAGACTGGTACAGCCCCTCTGGAAAGCAGTGTGGAGAATCCTCAAAAAACTAGGGATGAGCCCACCATATGATCCTGCTATTCCTCTCCTAGGTAGTTTTTCCAAGGGTTTTAGAATCACCACAGTACAATGACACAGTGAAATCAATGTTCATAGCAGCTCAATTTACTAATGCTAAATTATGGAAACAATCCAGATGTCCCTCACTGGATGAATGGATCCAAAAACTGTGGTACGTATATACCATGGAGTTTTACTCAGCCATTAGAAACAATGATATTGCAGTCTTTGAAGGTAAATGGATGGCTATGGAAGAAATTATGCTGAGTGAAATCAGCATAACCCAGAGAACCAAGGGTCGAATGTCTCCACTCATCTGTGGAGGCTGGAGCTAGACCAGGGTCATTGAGAAAGGAGGTCTGTTATCATGTTTTAAATCTGGATATGGTATAATGTCACACAAACTAAGGCATTTGTATTGGGAAGGGGAGAGGGATAAGGGTGGGTAATTAGGGAGGGGCTCTTGGGGGTAATTCTAATTTTCAGAATTTATATGTTTATATTATATTATATCATTAGAAGCTTGTTTGATTGTTCAACAAATAAATTTCTGAATAAAATAAAAATAAAAACAATAAAAAAGATTAATAGCATCTAACATCTCATAATATAATATCCAGAATTTTCAATAGTCACTACAAAACCACTCAGCATACCATGAAACAGGAAAATCACAACTTATAAAGGATAATTCGTAGCCACAATTAGTCAGATATTAGAATTATCTGACAAGGATTGAAGCAACCACCATAATTGCTTTTACAAGCAATTATAAATTCTCTTGAAATAAATGAAATGATAAAAACAATCACCAACATTATTACTTATTAAATTTATTTAACTGGTAGTTGTGACTGTGACATCCTTCCTTCCTGATGTCTCTTGTTATGTAACAATAAGGATAATTTATCCACCAGAAAACACTTATACTAGCCCTCATTTTACATAGTGCCCGGTCCCGGCCGGCAGGAACCGGACAAGGCATTCATTCAGGCGGTGAACTGAGGTTAAAATAGACCCACTGGTCTTAAGTTCTCCAAACACTTTATTTCTCCCTGGAGGCTAAAGGCCTCCAGGCGCTTCCCGCCTTCCCTCTCTTAGAGTCAAGGCCCTTAAGGCATTACATTTAGAGACAAGGCTATTCACATTCAGAGTCCTTGTTTCTACTGCCATACCAGAGTCCCTGTTTCTGCAGCTGAGGCTCTTACTGCCGGCATCTTCTACCGCTGCTGATCTCTCCGCCGTCGCTGCTGCTGCTGCTGCTGCTGCTGCTGCTGCTGCTGCTGCTGCTGCTGCTGCTGCTGCTTCCATGCTTCTTCTCTGACTGCTTCAGGACAGGGCTGCTTCCTTGCTTCCTTGCTGCTGCTTCCTTGCTCGCTTGCTTCTGGCTGCTCCTTTCAGGACAGGGCAGGTTGCTTCTTCTACCTGACTAGTCGCTACTCTATTTATCCATTACAACAGCCAATAGGGGTACAATGCAAACACGTTTATCCAATTGTACAAATGAGTGACCAAATAGCTTAGTCATGCGGTCAGGCATTACATCACTAAGGAAGATACAAGCCAGCTGGGTCAGAGTTGTTTACCACCAATTTTTTTACAAGCCAGCTGGACCTCATGTTGGGGGATCCCCAACACATAGAACCTGAGAAATTACTGCATCTTCTATGAGATGCACAACCAACATAATGTACACATGTTTGTGACCAAAAGTTAATATGGTTTCTTTTAGTTGCTTATCCATTTCTCGTCAATTGTATCCCTTGTATTCATTTGTTTAACATCTATCTCAGAACTCTAAAACCTCTAATAAAAAGCTCTCAGATGTGGTAAATGGAAGAAATAGTATTTGGTACTTGACATAATTTTGCTTACCCTTAACACCAATAAAAATGTACTTCCTTTTTTCTGAATAAAAAAAATGGTCAAATGTTTGCTGAGGGATAAGACCTTGGAGAGGGAAATGTTTCTGATGATCTCTCTTTATTGAATTTTGGGTTTGTATGGTATGACTCAAGAGGTGCCCTAAAGTGTACCTTTGCCTAATCCCTGCCATAAAGCCTGAAATTAGTCATAGTGTGCTAAACACTTTTCAATTTTCAGGAATTTTCTCTTAAAAAGAAAACACTCCACGAGGAATTAAATCACAGTGATGAATACCCTGTTAGAACTCAGGAAATGAGCTGGATCAGACTTGGCCACTCATTCCTTGCCTGGTGCAACTTTGGGCAAGTCTTAGAATCTCTCTAAGTTTCTTTTATTATTTATAAAATGTCCATAGCCTGCCTATCTGACCACTTTTCAGAATTGACAAGAAAAATAAAATAGTGTCTATGTGCATACTTTGTACAATACAATGAATTATATACATACAACTGATCACAATTAAAAGTAACTTTTTGTAGAAATAAATAAAATTTTGTAGAAATTAACTCTCATTTCAGAAGAAACTGCTCATTAATAAAATATACAAATAGGATTTTAGGGGCTTCCAGAAAGCTAGTAAAAGGAGTTAGAGACCTTGAGAAAGAAGTCCAGAGACTGCCAAATATAAATTTCACAAGCACCTTAAGTTGTCCCAACAGCGATGGTTAGAATAAGTGATCCTTACAATAGGTTCATTAGAATGGATGCTTGGGACATAGAGGAGGCCTGGAGCTAACCATTTGCTATTTGTACACATGATAGCTGGAAGGAAGGATGTGGGTAACCTTCAAAAGTACTCAAAAATTAGAGATACTTCTTGGTTAACCCAATCCCTAGAGCGTGTTAAACCCTATTTCTACCTTGGAATTCATGTTTATTAAAAAGCAGTTGTCCGGGGCTGGAGTGGTGGCTCAGAGGTTACAGTGCTGACCCAGGTTCGAACCCCAGCACCATGTACAAAACGAAGTGTCAGAACAACGAAAGCAACATGCAAAACTAAATAAAATTCATTCTCTTAAAGAAAAAAAGCCACCGTCTGTCCTACTGTTTGTCTCTAACACCTGAAGACTGTAGAGGTTATAGGAAAACATATTGGAATGAATTTCCAAAAACTGGAGTCTAATTTTATTCCATTACTAGCTTATTGTGTGAACAGCCTTGAGTGCCTCTCAACCTTGTTAGCATATTGAACTAAATATTCTACATATTTACTATGTGTGGTTGGTAGACATTTTTTCTAATTTGCTATACTCTTTTGTTGGCATCTGCTTTTATACCAAAAAGAAAAATTACTGGTCTTAGGGACTATTTCCTGAAATAGAGTTCAATTTTCTTGCAGCCAAACTATATGTAACATCACTTGGAGTAGTGACTCGCACCACAGTTTCACAAGTGTGTATATGTGTGGATTCTGATAATTTTGTACTCTGTAGGGGAGGAAGAGAAATACAACTCAAGTTAAGAAGAAAAATAATCCTCAAAAATGTTTCTTTATAATTGTTTTTAGAGACCTTTGATAAGGTTAGAGTTTGAGATGGTGCTAAGGTAATAGAGCTTCCCAAGGACAACAGTGGAAACGTAGGTCAGAAATTAGGAAGACCTGGTCTTCCTCCTTGGCTCTGCTCCTCACAAGCTATGTGACTTTTATGTAATCAGTATATTGAGATAATAGCTAGCTTGCAGATTATATTATCTATAACAATTAAATGTAATGAAAATGAAGACTTTGCACAAGGTGCTTTATTGAAATGGTGTTTTTAAAATGATGATGGCTATGATTACTGATGGATATGGAAAATTATCAGAAATCACTCATGGGAGCCAGACAGCAAACCCCCTACTCACTGTTTCAAAGTCTACTGACTTGGCACTTAAAAAATGTATTGACTCTGGGCCATTATCAGAAAAATCACATACTACTGAAACTCCCATTTTAACCAGAAAACTTGCACCTTAGCCCCCTACTCCCCTCATTCCCTCTATATCTACTTCAGTCTGTAAGTGGAAGATGGGTCCCAAACTCTACTGGGCCCTTCTCCCACATTTTCTCCCTGATAAACCTGTGTTACTATTGAGCTGCTGCACACAAAGAATACAGGAGGAGGAGCCCAGTCCTTTGTTCCTGTGGTAGCAATGTCATCCTCATCTTTCAAGAGTGAAGCCATTCTTGGTCAGAAAGGGACTTTCAGTTCAGCTCTGCAGAGCTTTCCAAGGGATACTAGAATCTGCAATTTATTTCAGGAATCAAATCCATGACCCTGGATTCTGTGCAAAAGGCCACAACACACCCTAGGAGACCAAATCATACCCCAGGTGTTTCTCCCCTAGATCATTTCCCCATGAGGTGTAAGAAAAGGCCCACCTTACAGTTTCTGGGACTAACAATGATGATTGTAGTGATAATGATAACCATAGTAACAATAAAATTAATGTCTACCATTTATCCCATCCTTTCTGTATAAGCCAAGCACTGTACTGAGTCCTTTGCATATGTTATCTTATTTAATCTTCTCATCAATTTTGTGTGGTATGTATTATTACTCCATTAAAACACAAATAAGAATCTCAAGGCTCAAAGAGGTTAATGACAGAAAGTGCCAAGATTCGCACGCACTTGCTTATTCACTACTTTATTCTGCCTTGCTTGTTACACTAAAATACTTAGCCTTGTTAATACTTAACCCAGGCTCCCCAGCCACTAGGAATTTATGCTAAATTGTATAATTAGAATTCAAATTTAGGGCAGTGACTGAGAATTATTATACTTCAATATGTAATTTTACAAAAGTATTTACTATAATAAATTTGTCTGCACTATCTTTAGAGGAGTCTACAGTATTCTAAGGCAGAGTCACACATATTTAAATAGAAAAGACATGGAAATGAGACTATATCCTCAACAAAGAAGGTGCTCAAATAATGACCACAAATATTTTAATGGTGAGTATATATATTCACTGTATGTGTGTGTATTTATGTACATACACATACATACAAATACCATATGCCAGGTATGATTGTAAGCATCTTACACAGGTTATTTAATTTAATCTTCACAATGATTCCATGACATGGATACCATTAAAATTAATTAAAACAAAGGTACAAAAAATATAGATAATTATCTTTGACAGAGTTGATTCAACTACCAGGACAGGAGAAAGTCCTTTACACACAAATATACCAAACAAATGCAAATCTAAGAAGAAGTCTTCACTTACAATTCAAGACAAGAACAGGAACAACATAGGGGTTGAGCCTTGATTGAGAGACTTTAATGATCAATCTGCAAATTGATTTGCAGGTTTGCATTTTCTAGATATGTTGAATTTCACACAACTGAGCCAAAGTCAGAGAACACTTTCATTTTAATGAGAGTTTGTCCTAAGAGACCGAAGGCAATATAGAAATTGCTACTGCACATAAATTATCAATTTAGATCTCTACCATACTTCTCCTGGAATTGCTTCATGAGACCCAAGACCTAGGTTTTATAATACATTTAATTATTCCTTAGTTCTTATTTTTCTTATAAAACTCAACAAATGGATTGTCTTGCCCTCATTTATGGAATGGACACTTTCATTTATGGAATTAGTGATACACACTCAGTCATCTGGCTATTTCACAACCTTCCTCTTCTCTTTAAATAAATTGGTGCCAGCTGGTGCTGCTTTTAATGACATTAAATGAGTAGAAACCTGGCCTTCTTTTATTAGAGAGAGTGTGTAGTTACAAATATCCCCCAAATGATCTTGAATCTGTAAGATCCATTGTGTGCCTTTTGTAATTCTTAACTGGAACGCTTTATCCCAAGAATAAAGTAGTGCTCAAGGTCAGCATTTAAAAGCGAAATTAAACAGACTTCAAATTTTGCTAATGGTCCTTCTCCTCTTCCTAGAAATTGTGCTAGCCCTAATATTCACATGCCACCAATAGAAATAATAAATGCTTATAAATCCAGGCATTGTAAGGGGCTGGGCAAGAAAAGATGATTAAGACATAGCCACAGAGAACTGAATAAGACAGGGCACCAACGTCACTCAGGTGACTGTCATCTTGAAATTATGGATGCAGTGTCATAACGTATCATCCTCATTCTGTCCTAGCCTTTCTGATGCTCAGCATCCATTTCCTTTTCTGATCACTGACCCCTCCTCTGCTATTCTATTCTTCCACTGTTGAACCAGAACAAAGGTCACTTGGAATGGAAGCCAAACCCGGCTGTGACCAAAGGCACCAAGATCAAAGTTGGCAGCCACACAGAGGTTCAGGATTAAGAGACTTCCTCTTTAAGATCAAAATTCCAGATGATCCAAATATAGGCAAATGAGCCCCAGTAGAACACTCAGCTTTCTGTGCTGAATCCAGGAAAGAAGCAGAAATCACCATAGAAGCAACTCAGTTTCACTCTTTCCAACCCCATGGGCTCTATGCTAATTGCCTACCCCAACAGTGAGATCGCATTTCAAAATATGGTCAAACACAAAACAGCCAAGTCAATCAAGCATTAAGTATTCAAGCACAATTATCCCAACACATGCCCAAGTACCAGCAGTGAAGCAGCTTAATTTGGGAGCAGCTTCATAATCATCTCTCTGGGCAGCTGAGATTTTAACCTCTCCCCTCGGGCCTCCTGTTCAGGCGCTGGTTTGGCTCTCTCAGTGTGAGAGATCACAACAGGAGCTGTTGCCCCCCAGTTACAGGGCCTCATTTAAATTCATTCTAAGGATGGGGGAGGGGAGGGGCAGAAGGTCTGCAGAAGTCCCCATTGTTGGGGAAAGATGTGTGGGAGCAGATGGTCAGGCTGGTCACTCAGTCTGGCTGTCAGATGCTCTCTGTCAAGTCCCCCGGGGACTGCAGGGCTTTCTTTCCACTCTCTGCTCTGGTCCTGGGTGTTTGCTCAGTGTGAGCAAAGGGGTCTCTTTCTTTATCACCTCTCAGACTTCCAGGAGGCTGAACTGCTCATTCTTCCCCACTCTTTCCCTCTGCTTTCTCTGCTTTTTCTGGACCAGCTAGTTCTGAGCCTCTTAAGGCCCACTCGCTGCAGAGAAAAGCCAGAGATTTCCTTTGTCTCTAATTGATGCTGCACTCTCCTCCAGCAGCTTCTGACTGGCATGCTCACTGGGTTATTTAACAAATTACTCCACAGTCCTCATTAGGACTATTGACAAGTACCACTAACCAACCCCTACAGTTAGGGACAACGTGGTAACTGACTTCCACAGCTCTGTGCTTCTCTCCTGCAATGGAGCCAGCAGACGACAGACTTTCAGGGCTTTAGTTAGCTTTACACTCGCCTTCCATAATATGTCAGGGTATAAGAAAGAAAGACATAAATAAGGCATGGGTTACAAATGCAACTGCCATCAGTAAGGGACAAACACAGAGTCAGCTTTTCTACATATAACTCTGTCTCTAAAGCATTAGCTGTTGAACATAAATCTTGGCCTCAAAACCTGCTCCCTTTTAAGATTCCACACAGCTTGTGCCAAGGCAGCTATTCCTTTCAGTTCTCAGTTAAGATTTCCTCCAGCTCAGGATGTTGTTAAATTTGTTTTAGTTTTTAAACCATACTGGCAGCTCAGTGCTTGCTAATGACGCTTCTGTCAGCTGGATGAAGTCAACATCAGCCCAGAGAGACTGGTATCTGAGGTTGGGTGGCAAATTTAAACTGAGACATATCATTTGATCTCCCTCATCTGGCTGGGATTAATCCTTTCCTCTCCTGGGCTATTCTCTGGACATAAATGCTTTCCTATTTCATTGTTCACTCTTCAATCAATAGAATTTTGGTTATGTGTCTCCCCTTTTCCCCCAAATTGTGGAAGCCTTGAAAGCAGAGATTGTAGTAGTCATATTTATTGGTGCAAGATTCCTTATTATCTCCTGGTACAACAGAGCAGCTTAATAATTTTCTGAAGAAGAGCTCCTCTAATGCATTCAATCTGCTATGTTGTACCTTTTATAAAAGTTTATCATTTGAACATGAATCAAAGAAACCACTTTAAAATAGGATCAGCAAATGTATTATAGGCACACTGCTACTGTCCCTTCCCGTACCTATTACAGACACTGCTTATCAATCAGGGCTGGTAAAGTAAAGCAACCTCCACTAATCAATCTGTGCTGGTTTTTACCTAATGGTATCTGTTACCTTGATTTTAAAGACAAACATATAGTACAACATTAATGCACAAGAAATGAATTTCATGGCTCAAGAGGTACTAAGATCCTATTATGTAGCCTTTATTATGGAAAGGGCATTGTCATGAGCCACTCTTTATTTCCCCAAGAAGCCATGCAACACCTGTGGGATGCAGATGAGGATCATCATGAGAAGAGTTTTGCACAGGTGGCAACTTGATAAAATTATACTGGTGTTTTTATGTTTCCATGAAGATCATGTGTATTCAGTTACATTGGGGAAACTGAGGAGGCCTAGAAAGATTTCCAATGAGGTAGTTTCCCAGGTTTGGCAGAGCCCAGGACAGGAAGTACATTCTCCTGGGGCATCTCTCCCTAGAAGTGATGAGCAAAAGTACTGTATCTCTTTGCCTTCTTCCTAAGACACAACCTTCATTATCACCAAAGGCACCTCAGTATGCTAATCCCTTACAATGCCCACCCCAGAAACTAGCTGAAAAATACCAACAACCATCCACTGGCCAGGAGTATATTCTCAGCCTTTCCTTCACACAGCCAAGGATAAAAAACTTAAAGAGTAAGTTGGCTGGTTTTTGGTTTGGTTTTGGTTTTTGGGTCTACCTGCTTTGAATACATGAATTATTTCATTTGATCTCCACAACTACTCTATAAACTATCCCCCTTTTAAAATAAGTAAAGACCCAGATAAATTAAAGTGCCCATAGTCAGAGACACTGAAGTGGCCAAATCAGAGTTCAGATCAGGTCAGTTACAAAACAGTCAGTGTTCTTTTACTTCGCTCTATAAATCCACTTCAGCAGTAAATAACCCATGCTCCTAGAATACTTTTATGAGCCATCTATGTCCCCTCCTTCTCTTTTTCTGGTTGAACTTTTTTTCCTAGCCAGTTGTTTCAGGTGCCACATCTGGGGTCTGGTAACAGAGGAACAGAGAAGATCCATCCCTATCGTTTCACATTCTACAACAAAAGAGAATTCGGGGAAGTCTCTGAAGCTTCATTCCCTTTCCTCCATCCAGAAAGTATCTAACCAGGCTGTTAGGTGCCTGGCTTAGGCTGCCTATGGCTATTTCACACTACAATTAGACGTTGTTACATTAAAATTAAATTACGTATTCTTCATAGATTATTCATTGATGGGAGGAAGAGACAGTGAAATAGAAATAAGATCATTCTGTCTGAGATTTCAGCTCTTCAACAAATGTGCTTTTAAATATTTATAATATTTAGGCAGGGCATGGTGGTGCACTCCTGTGGCTCCCTGCAGCTTGAGAGGTTGAGGTAGGAGGATCACAAATTCAAAACCAGTCCAGCAACTTAGGGAAGCCCTAAGCAACTTAGCAAAGTCCTATCTCAAAATAAAAATTAAAAAGGGATGGGGATGTGGCTCAGTAGTTTAGCACTCCTTGTTTCAATACTTGGTACCAAAAAAAAAATGTTTACACTATTTAATAGCCAGAATGAACCAGGTATCAGCCAATGAGAATGTAGATCATGGATGCTCCCCTACTGTGTCAGACATTATGAACCCCTTGGTTGCTGAAATATAGAGAAATGTGGTAGGATGGAGGGGCTCCATAAGAAAACTGAAAACAGTTCCCACTCACCAGTAAGCAAGTTTTTCAATATTATAAAATCTGAGAAAGTCTTAGGGGTGGCACAGCAGAGGAGCATCAACTTAGGATATACTTCCTAAAACATTTGTTGACTATAACACAATTGAATTTTTATACATGTCAAGATATATGTTGATCAGAAGGGGAGATTGTTAGCCACAGAATATAAAATCTGGAGGCAGATACCAGCACAGCCTCTATCCTGATGATGATCCAGGAGAGACTGTGGTCCACTCAGTAGGCCTCACTGATGGCAAGGACAGAACAGTTGGATGTCTGAGCCAATGTCCATTAACATTCAAGCTGCATAACTAATCCCCTCACTCTACTTCCATATCTATTTTAAATTTTATTTTGTTTGAACTTCTATACTGCTTTTTCCCTGTGAAACAGCTAGGATGAAAATATTTTTACACAATCAAGTGCATGTTGAGCGAACTTGGAGGAAGTAGTGGATGTCGGTTACATCGCTGCTTTCAGCACCCTTCTCTAATCAGTTTTAAGTACAATAATTAACACAGATATTGGGCAAGAGTATATTCCTAGGAAAAAGTTTGATTTCACCATGCCTAGCATGTTTAACTTGGAGAGTCTCGAAAGAACTGTTGCAGTGATACCAGCCAGGTTTTACATTAAATATGATAGTTATAGGGAAAAATATTACAAGGCAAGTGGAACTATTTCCCAAGTGCTGGTAATGCTGAAAATGCAAACAAGTTCAAGGACGGTTGGATAAGCCCAAGGGGGTCAAATCTGAACAGATTAGTGTCTTCTTGAGAAGACTTCCCGATTAACATGACAGAGAGATTGTCTTCCTACAAAGATGGTGCTAGCAAAAGGGATTATTAGGCTGGTTGAAGGATGAATCTGACCTAATGAATGATTTCCTATGGGACTATGGAGGTCAATGACAGTCAAAAACAACTGACAGCCAGGAACGATGGTGCACACCTTTAATCCTAGCAATACAGGAGGCTGAGACAGAAGGATTGTAAGTTGGAGGCCAGCCTCAGCACTTTAAAAGACCCTGTATCAAAAAAATAAAATAAAATAAAAAGGGCTAAGAGTGTGGTTCAGTGGTAGAGCACTTTTGGAATCAATCACCAGTACTGAAAAAAAAAATTACTAATAGGACCAACCTCAACCTTACACTCCATTTCCTGAAATCTCTGGTATCTAAGTGTTCCAGGTATGAAGGGTTTGCATACAGGGAATTGGAGGCTTGAGCAATCATTTGAAGGGCTGAGACAGCAAAGAACAGGCAAACTATGGCTGAAGATCTCTGCCTGCAGCAGTAAGACAGATGGTACCCAGAAGTCACTGCAAATGTCAAGAACCTCCAGGAAACTCCTACCACCTACCTCAGCTGGCAATACCCAATCAAGGATTCAGAAAAAGCCACACTGACTTATCTCTACTGGCTGGAGCATAAAGCAGGTAATTCATAGGAGCTTGTCACAAGCTTCTGTAAGCCTCAAGTCTGCCATCTGTCCACACATCTGCCTAAACTGCCTCTAGAGAATTAATAGCCTCTTTTTCTATGTACCTTCTAAACCTTACAGGAGTGGCTTTCATGGGAAGATCCAACTTGGAACCACCTGGTGAGCAGCTTCTGGAAAATACATTCCCCAGCCTCTCCTCTGCAAGACCTTAGGTGTAGATGGAGGTGACTTCAAGCTGACAACAGACAACTCAGCATAACATGGAGAGGCAAGTCTTGCCGAATAAGTAGTGAACATGAACTTCCACCTCTGAGTACCATGAGGTAGCCACATCTTCACCCAGTCACCTAAAAAACCAGTCAATCACATTCCAAGATACTAATGGCTAAGAGTTAAAATCTTATTTAGGGACTTCTAAGGATAGACCTCAACAGATCCCTAAAATTCAATGGTTTTCAAGGTTATGAAAGAGGAGAGGAACCCAGAAGCAGTGCTCATTGCAAAATACCATGTTCTTCCAAACACCTTAAAATAATAGCATTATGAAGTCCATCATATGAAACATGAACAATTTTACTAGGAGAAAATTTCTATATGTAGAACTGGGAGCCCACATGTCCACAAAGCTGTCAAACCAAGCATGATCAACTGTTTCAGAATTTTCTCATTAATATTCATTTGCTGCTTGTTCATTTCTTTGTTCATCTGCTAGTGCTTGCTAACAGACAAGTGGTAGCAGGCACCAAAGTAAAAAAATGAATTTGGGGGAAAAACACCGAGAAAATTATCTGCTTTCAAATGGCAAGGGTCTCTCCTTGCAATTTTTGAAGAATTGCCACTAACCCAGACTCACACCAGGCCACCTCGGTTCAGTATTCTCCTAGCCAGTTTGTTATACACAATGGATCTGCATTCCCCGAAAGAGTATTAAATTATAGGCCTAACAAAATTTTAAAAGGAAATAAAACTAGTAATAACTTGACATCCAATTACCGGTTCCCAGTGAAACTACACTTAGAGATGGAAAACTTTATGAATTTTTCCAAAACTCAGATCTTTGAACTTTACATTTCTAGAATTCCTATGCCAGAAAGTTCTTACAAATGACTCATAATCATGGAAATTTTGCTGAATTAATAAGCAAATGTAACCAACCTTATGCTAGAAATCCAATGCAGAAAATTAAAAGGATCATCTACCAGAAATATAGACATTTAGAGCAGAAAGGATGCAGAATGCATGTGTAATGTGAGTGAGTGTGAACTTTTTAGTAGTTCAAAGGCATAGCTTCAAGTTTTGACACTAAACTATCATCTACTAAGATTAATAGAGAAATGAGATGACACTTTAATCTGAAAACTTACCCAGGGATAGAGAATCTTTTGGAAAACATAGGAATGGGAACTTGACTTTTCCCAGATGAAATTCAAATACATTTACTGAAAAACTTTTGAGATTGACTGTCTTTCTGTAATTAAAACTGATAAAGGAAAAGGACACCAGATAGCCTCAAAAAGGTTGTCTCAAGAGAGCCTGAGTCAGGATGGTGTAACCTGAACCCAACAGCAATTAATGGAATTACAGGTATAGTGCATATTGAAACTTGAACCCTCTTGACAGTGCCAAAGTGGCTCAACAATTTCTCATTACTCTTTATATAAAATCCAAGCCCTTTACCATGAACCGCTGGTTCCTAAATGATTGGGCCTCTTCACCCACCAGTTCTGGCTCCAGTGCTCTCCTTCCTGTTCACTAAGCTTCAGACACCACACTGACTTTCTCACAGTTATTCAAATGCAGTGTACTTATTCTAACTTTTGGACATTACACCTGCTATTTCCTGGATTAATTTACACAAATATTTTGAAATAGTCAGAGGTCCTTCTTAACCACTCTCTCTATCTTAACCACTCTCTCTAAAACAAATTTCATCCTCCCAACTAAGCTATTTTCCTTCCTATTCTTCTCCTTTATTTTTTCATAGCACCAACCCCACCTAAATTAAATTATGTGCACACATTTTTCATCTACCTTCCATACTAGAACAAAAGGTATTTTATCTTTCTCAACAATAACATGAATGAGTTGCAAGACTTGTAAAGAAAGATAACTTTTGGTGCAATGTGCATTCTTTACTATCTGTTCTTTTGTTCTCTCATTCATTAAAAAAGCATTTAATAATCACCTTCCCTATGCCAGGCATTATTCCAGGAACAGAGGATAGAGAAGTAAACAAAGTCCCTGTCTTCCTGGAGCTCACATTCTCATATGCACAGATGGTCAACAAACAAATATGACAATGTCCAGTATACCATGAAGAAAAATAAAACTGGATATAGAGAAAAGGTGCATAAGTAGATATATTTTATATGTAGCATTCTGTGAAGTCCTCTCTGGGGAAGTGACATTTTGGCAGAAACCTACGAATAATGAGGCAACTACCATCTGATATCAGATAAAAGTAAATAGGAGGTTCAAAGGTCCTAAGGTATACTTGGCATGGTCAAGAAACAGCAAGAAGCAAGGGTGGTTGAAGCAGAGAGCATGGAGACCATTTTAGACAGTTTTTTCATCACTGTTACCAAACGACCTGACAAGAACAATTAGAGAAGGAAAAGTTTATTTGGGGACTCATGGTTTCAGAGGTCTCATCCATAGGTGGCCGAATCCATAGCTCTGGACCCAAAGTGAGGCAGAACATCATGGTGGAAGAGTATAGCAGAGGTAAGCAGCTCAGGACATGGAACTATGAAGCAGAGAGACTAAGCTCAGCTCACAAAATATATACCAAAGGCACACCTCCAGTGACCCACCTCCTCTGGCCACACCCTACCTGCCTATAGTCACCACTCAGTCAATCCCTATCAGAGGATTAACACGTGGATTAGGTTAAGGCTCTCATCTCCCAATCTGTTCACCTCTAACGTTGCTTGCATTGTCTCACATATGATCTTTAGGAGGATACCTAATATTTAAACCATAACAAAGACAGAGTGAAAAATGATTCTTTGGGGGAGGGTGCATTGGTTAATGGGGCCTGATCCAGAAAGAAGCAGCAGAGGCTTATACCGAGATCTCAGGGGAGCCCAGCAAGGCTCTAAGAAAGCCAGAACATGAGGTCTGGCCAATCTTGACCTCTTCGTGACTCCCACAGTTTCAGCATGAATCTCATTTGACACCGTTAGTTGAGCAGATGTCCATGCTGATTGCAGGCAGCCTTGCAGGCTGCATTAGACTTTTATTTCTCCTGGAAAGAGGCAGCAAATAAACATGGGAGGAAACCTCTTCTCTATGCAATTATGGGGCTTCCAGAGAAATATGAGAAAGAAAACAGGGAGGTGTGAGTCTTGGTGATTCAGCTATCAAAGAACCTATGGGCTTAGTTTGACCTTGTCCAAGTAATCTCAGATTGGTGTGAATGGTTATTTGTGAATCATACATATGAATGGATTTGTATGTTCACTTGTGCCTCGCAGATATTTTCTGATATCTCATCGAGGACAAATTTGGAGTCCACACCAAATCCTTCACATTACACTGAGGATACTGATGCACAATGAACAGAAGTGACCTGCTGAAGTGTGCACAGCTCTCTAGTCCTGCTCAAGTCTGCCTTTGTCTTCCCCTGCATGAGCTCCTTCAGGCAACCATACTGCCTCCTGATTGACACACACAGTTTGCAACATATAAGCACATGACGTGTTCGATTAAGCAAAAGAAAGAATTCTTTCAATCATCTTATTGCCACTGAACCCAAGCCGAGAGCTGGCTGCAACAGACTAGTGTTTTGTTCTTGTTCTCCCATAGCACACTGTTACCTCCATGCATACTCATGGCTCTTGAGGAGCTTGTTGCCTATATGGAATCCCAGCAAACAGAGGTCCCCAAAAGTAGGCAAAGAAGGTGAAACATTTACTTAAACTTCTCTCCCAAATTTACTCTTCAAATTAGAGGTCAGTCAAGCCAGCCCTAACCATCTGTGTGACTGAGGGGCACACCTAGGTGTCTGTGTGGACACACAGGCCTGCAAGCCTCTGGTGTTTTAATTCACATCTGCCACCTGCTTTGACAATTTCCACAAGGCCACAACAGAATGAGATGATTGGACTGTCCAACAGGGTCCTTTTTTCCTTCTTGCCACAAATGTGCAGGTTGATTTAAATCTGGCTATCTTCAAGGATATGTTTGAAACAAAGGTGATGCTACTCAAAGACTTCTAACATCCTTCCCTTCCTCCCACATCCTTTAAGTATAGTTAAGCTTCCTGTTCCTTCCTTTCCTTCCATTTCACATTCCCCATGGCATCTCCTTCCTTTGGGGGTTACTTTGGGCATTTTTCACCCATTTTTCACCAGCAACTCCCAGCTCTTCCATGGCAGCTCTGAGCTCCCTCCTAACTTAAGCAGCATGCCTCAAGTGTTAATTGTCCTCCCTGAGAAAGACCATTCCTCTTCTTCTACATTTAGTTAGGAACTGCACTACCATGAACAGTTTCCCAAGCTGGAAATGTTTCTTCCTATTACGTTGGTCAGTGTGTGTGTGTGTGTTTGTGTGTGCATGTGCGTGTTTAAAGAGAGAGGGACAGTGAGAGAGAAAGAAAGAATTAGTTTTATTTAGTTTTTCATGTGGCCTTTGTTGCTTGACACTTCATTGTGTACGTGTTGCTGGGGTTCGAACCTGCGTCCTTGTGCTTGACACTTCATTGTGTACATGGTACTGGGGTTTGAACCTGTGTCCTTGTGCATGCCAGGCTAATGCCCTAACTGCTGAGCCAATGCTCCACCTCACTGTCTTTTTGACTCTCATATCTGCCCTCACCATGACCACTGCTGTGCTTGACATTAGTTCATCTCCTGCTTAGATGTTAACACGACAATCGTAATCATTCTCTCTACTACTTGTCAAACCACCTGCAAGAGGTGATAACTCAGCATTACTGACAGTCTTCAAAAGAAGTTGTCACTGCCTCAGAAAGAAACTTCCAAACAGGAATCTGCCAAATCTTGGACATATACATTGGCTGTAGATTAAATAGCACCTGCCAGAGTTTCTTGTTTGAAGAAACTGAGAAGCGAATGTACAAGTGCCAGGATATTTATTCAATAGAATTGTTAACCTCATTACCTACAGGCATGTGCTCAATGGAAGGGAAGGAGTGAGGGTATACTTTAGATGCCAAGAGGTTTTGGAGGGACTCCCAAGTTTCAAACCATGTGACCTCCCCACACTTTGACCTTCCCATCTGAATGCTCAGAAATTAATAATGCCCATTTGGCAGAGTTGTTATAGTTTGTGCCATTGTTTGCAATGCAAATATCTCTCTACCTGAAGCAGAGGAAATGACAGGATATTCCATATTTTCTTAGCACAAACTGCCTGGTTGCTGCCTCCATCTCCGAGCTCATGATCCTCATCAAAACCTGATGAAGAGTATGAGATTCTGGACAATCTCATAAATGTGGTAACCTTGAGGGGACTTTAAGGTGAGCAGATTTTTCTTCCGTGTCCCTAGGCTGGGTGTCAGGCAACTGCTTCCACCGGCTGGCTGACATATGTGGCCTGCTGCAGACTAATTTCTTCTGACATGTCGCCTTGAATGCACAGTCACAGAGCATGTGCTGAAGTGCTAAACACCCCCAAACTGTGCACTTTCCAATCTGTGAAAGCGATTTGGTGCGTCCAGGCTTTTTTTTCCCTCGACCTGAGGCATCATAATGGAAGAGCACATGGATGCTTCATTGAGGCAATCTGTCATCCTGCAAATGCTTAATAGCAGCGGCAGTACCTGTGTGTCCCTCTCAGTGAGCCAGACATCACCAAACAGCTGCTCTTCTGTTGAAGTTGTTGCTGCATTAATGAGCTTGCAGACAAAGAAATGACTGTGTGCTGTGTGTCTCTGGGTCTGCTGCAGACTGGGGATAAAGCAGAACGGGAGACCCATGCACAGAAATCATATTACTTTGATTACAAAAAAAATTGGTTTGAGACCCAAGAAAACAAATATATTCCTAAGACTTCAGGACTTGGAAAGGCTAGAACGTCCCTCTGCCATCTTTTACAATAATGCAGCAAGCTAACAGTTATTTGGTACCCTTGTTTATAGAGTGTTTTCACTCTCTGAACTGCCTTTGAACCTCACTACCTCCCTATAAATGGATTGATGACTTTATAGGTGATGAAATCTGAATCCTTGAAGGTCCAGCAATGTATAGGAGTCCATGTAGCTAAGAATAGGAAGTCAGGCCTTAAATCAAGACCTGCATGTCCCCAAGAACCTGGGCTTTCTGAATTGTCTAGATGCTTATTGTCATGTCCTTCACTTATATCAGGATGCCATTGTGACCACTAGCGTGGAAGCTTCTGACAAAAGAGCTTTCAAGAGATCAAGCGCCTCCATTAAGGTTTTAAGCACCTTATCTTCCCCAGGTTAAGGGAGAAGGTGAGGGCACTACAGACTTTTGAAAACTTAGCATTGCACCATGAGGGAGCTCACATCTCCATCTTACCTGTGGTGATCATCTGAGAACCCTGTGTAATAACCTAGTCTACCAACAAGGATCAGTAATGAAGGAAAAACAACAAAGAATACTGAATAGATGAAGAAAATAAACCCCAAACTACATTTGTTATGTCTACTACTAATACAGATAAAATAGCAATTACAAAAATAATACTATTAGTAGATAGCATTTCTTGAGCTTCTATCATGTAGTAACTCTTAGTGCCTACCTTTATTATGTTGACTTTACTCAACAATCCATCAGCTAGAGATTGTCCTCTCTCTACAGATGAGGACTTTGAGGTCCAGAGAGGTCAAGAAACTTGCAAGAGGTCACAGAGCTTGTGCATGGCAAAATGAACCTAGACATTCAGGTCTCTTGATTCCAAGACTGCATTATTTCTGCTGGTCTCTGCCTTTTCTAAAGCACAGAGGCAATCATCAAGTTAGTGAATGATGTGCTGAGGTTTAGGACATCGACTAACAGGTGCACGACTGTTCCTTCTGATTGTCCATGGTGTTATGATTTGGATCTGAAATGTCCCCCAAGGGCTCATGTACTGAAGGCTTGCAGCAATGCTCAGAGGTGGGGCTTCTAGGAAATGATTGGATCATGAGGACTCTAACATCATCGATGAATTAATACATCAGTGACTGGACTATTGGGAGGTGGTGGAAACTGTAGGCTTGTAGGGCATGGTTGGAGGAAGTAGGTCATTGGAGGCTTGCAACTGTGGACTGTTGTTTTCCTGGTCCCTTCCTTCCTCTCTGTTTCTACTTCCTCACCACCATCAGCTAAGAAACTTTCCTCTGCCACACTTTTCCACAGTGGTGTTCTGCCTCACTTCAGGCCCAAAGAAAGCAATGGAGCCAGCGACCATGGGGACTAACACGTCTGAAACTGTAAGCCAAAATAAATCTTTGTCCTTTAAGTTGTTTATGTCAGATATTTTGTTCATAGCAACAAAAGGCTAAAACAAATGGAAACCTGATCCCTCAGCTCTCAAAGAATGGGTTTTAATCACCTGCCTTTCACCTTCTGTGTTTGACCAAGAAATAAAGAACAAAAGGCCAGGTTCTAATACCAGTCTGGCTTCAGGTGTGAGTTTAATGGAGCCCTGTCACAGTTGCTAGCCTAACTGTCTATGTGCACACACACCCACATCCTTGTCACATGTGCAGAAGGCCCGGGCATAAAACGGTAGACTGATTACATGTCCTTTTCTGCCTCCTGTCAGCTATGAAACTACAAGTGGGTAGATTATAGTTGAAGATAAAAATAGACATTATACTGACGCTTTCTCTTCCCAGCTTTTTAGTCGCTCCAGCTTGAAAGCATATTGTAGCATTTTATTGTAGTCTGGGCTCTTGTGGTTTCTCTTGTTTGCAATTCCTTTTTGGAAAACTAGAAACATTCCCTTCGGTGGAGAAAAGAGCTGGAGTGAGAGAGGCAATAGTGTGTGTGTATGTGCGTGTGTGCTCATGTCCTTCCCTGGGTGCCTGAGCAAGGAAAGGCGGTAGAGACCGCACGTGCGCTCATGCGTGCGAGTGCTGGGTCTCAGGGCCTCTGAGAGGAAAGGCGCAGAGTGTGAGTCTGAATAGAGCGGAAATTGGAAATTGACACAGCTGTTTTTGTTTCACTGTAACCATTTTTAGAACCTCAGGATGCACTAAGCTTCCAAACCAGGCAGCCCACTCAGCCTGGAGATTAAGCATGAGCCAGAGACGGGTAACGATTTGAATGCACTGGAGATACCATCCAAAGTCTAGAATTGATCCCTCATCCCAGCTTTAGGGACTCCTTTAGCACCCTCTGTGTCTGGCACTCAATGAAACCGAATTGTACAAGTAGTTTCAAGTCAGGTCTGACCCCAGACCTCCTCCTTTTCTACTCACTGTCTTCAATCTCTCCCTGAAACTTATTCTCAAGTCACTTCAAACTCAGCAAGGCACAGTGTTCAATGTTTCTGAACTTAGGTTCCCTGGACTACAGCACCCCCAAGCATTAGAGGTGTGTTTTATATGGCATGTTCCTGTGCATGCCACAGATGAAATGGATTTGAATCTATCAGGAAAACCAAATTTCAACATGCTCCCCTTCAACCGCCTTGTAAAATGGTAAAAAGAGACTTTGACATTGCAGTGGCTTGGTTCAGTCACCACATGACTCAGCCTCACATCACCTTTGCTGGTTCCATTTGGGAAAAAATGAGAGCTATTTACAACCTCTTAGACTTTGGTCAACTCACATTTTCTCTAGGTTGCATTTTTTAATTTGTAAAGTGGGAGCTATAATGGTACCCACTGCTGTGGGAATTAAATGAGAAAACATATATTTACAAAGGGCAGTAGTCAGCAACTGGGAGTGGGGTGATTTCTCCTACAGGGGAAAATTGACAAGGTCTGGAGACATTTGTGGTTGTTATTCTGGGTTGGGAGTAGGGGTGCTACCACCATCTAGCATAGAGGCCAGGGATATCGCTAGACATCTTACAATGCACAGAATAGTCCTCCACAATAAAGATTTACTCCCCTCACCAAATGTTGCTAGTTGATATTTTGAGACACCCAGGTGTAAAGCCCATCACACAAGACTTGGGTTCCAATTCTGAGTACCACACACTTCAGCTATTTGGAGCTTTGATATCTCCATCTGTAAAACAGGGATAAAAATTCCCCCCTCGCAAGGTTAGTGAGGGTTCAAAGAAGTAATATGTAAAGCACATATGACACTTTTTTCAGTAGGGACCTTCCTCTTAGCTCCTCACTCCGGCTTAAAAGGGGTTGTTTCCACATTCACAAGGATCTGGGAAGCCCAAGGCTTTCTTGCTCGCCTTTAGTTTGTCAAGTGAGATACTTTATGAGCTGGCACTAGGTAGGGCACAGATGGCCCATCATCTGAGCGTGCATGCATGGCCAGGCCCTGTTACTGAGGTTAGGAATCACAGGGACCCCTATTGGGCCAAGGCTCCAGGACAGTCCCATAGACAGCACAGGCTGAGACACTTGCCCTGAACGCTCTATTAACCCCGTGATGTTATTTTAAAATAATGGAGAACCAGCTTATTGGGAAACGAGAGTACAAAGCCTAAAAATAAATCTAGCTAACAAGGTGAGGCTTCTGATCTAAACAGAAATACTGTACCCTTTAACATTTAGGCCACAGGATTTAGTATCCACCAAATTATAATCAACTGGTCAATTATCCACATGCAAGCAAGAGAGCAAAGGTATGGATAAATGAATGCAATGACTTAGATTTTATTGGTGTCTTTGGAATGCAAAGAGTATCAAGGGCATACAAGACCTTAGTGTATACTTTCAAAGACACTGGTGTTTCTGAGAACCTGTCCTCTTTTCCTGATACTTTTGTGGCAAGCTCATCTCTAGTCAGTGGGGTAGGAGAAATTTGGGATTTCACGATGCTGGAACAACTTTAATATATAATGGTTACAAACAGGATAGTAGCCAGACCTTCATACTGACTTGCGTTAGAAGACATATGCACAGACACCCCCACCAGGGCCAGCTCATTTCTCTTTAGGTACCAAGGCCATTCAAGTCATCTTAAGTCTCCCACTTTGCAGCACAATCAATTCTAACTGATCCTTCATCAACAGAACACATATCCCCCCACCACAACTAATATGCTTACAGCACAACATGACCAAGGCTACTGTTCAAGCCCTCAAGGAGGAAAGAGGCCCTCTCCCGCTAGAAAATTAAGGTCTGCTGCACCCTAAGAAAAGATGCAGGGGCTGGAGCGGTGGTTCAGCAGTTTACGGTGCTTGCCCCACATGTGCAGGTACACGGGTTCAAACCCCAGCACCCATGTACACAGCTAAGTGTCAGAGCAATGAAAGCCATGTGAAAAACTCAATAAAAATTGATTCTCTCCTCTCTCTCTCTCTCTCCTTCTCTCTTAAAAAAGAAAGAAGAAAGAAAGAGAAAGAAAGAAAGAAAGAAAGAAAGAAAGAAAGAGGAGCGGTGGCTCAGAGGTTTCGGCGCTTGCCTGGCAAGCACGAGGACCCGGGTTCAAACCCCAGCACCGCGTACGCAACTGAGTGTTGGAGCAACTTAGGCCATGTGAAAAACTCGATAAAGTTGTTTCTCTCTTTCTCTGTCTCTCTCACTGTCCCTCCCTCTTTAAAAAAAAGATAAAAATAAAAAAAAATATATAAAAAAAAAAGAAAGAAAGAAAGAAAAATGCAAATCAGCAGTAGGCTTCTGGCTTTCCATTTGCACCCAGCCATGCTTCTTCCTCTTGGGCAGGGGTGTGAAGGGTGCCAGTGAATTGCTGGGCTACAGGATTTTTGCTTCAGATAGAGATGGAAACAAGTATACATCACACAACTGCTGCCACAGCATGGAGCCTGCCACGAAGTCAGCAGGCAGGTGCTGCGTTGTTCTCCCTCCTCCTTACCACACACAACTGCAGCAGCTTTTACTTTTCATTCCGGTCAAATGCACTGTAAAATCATCCTCCTCATCAGGAAGTCCTTGTTAAGGAAACGGTACTCTAAGGCAATCACAGCACAGTGCCATGGCCTGAGGAGTTCAAACCCCTAGCCACGCAAATGGAAGGGTGCTTTAGTCCTTCTCTGGTGAAATTAATGGTGCACTCCCTGGCATCAGGATGCTGG
Organism: Aplodontia rufa; assembly: GCA_004027875.1. Classification (NCBI taxonomy): domain Eukaryota; kingdom Metazoa; phylum Chordata; class Mammalia; order Rodentia; family Aplodontiidae; genus Aplodontia; species Aplodontia rufa. The sequence continues at coordinate 24,668 of PVKS010006411.1, forward strand.
GAATGAATCCTAACTGGGTATCTTCACAACTGTCACTTCCAGAAAATGGGCACTCACCATCTACCCTGGATGTAGGACAAAATGCAATGTTGCACAATCCTTAAGACAGCCCTTGAGCTATGTAGCTAGTCTCTTCATTTTACAGTGGAACAAAATGAATCTCAAAGAATAGACAAGGGCCTCCTTCCCCAAGGAGGCCTCCTCAGCTATACAATTCACTGTACATTGAAATATGCTCAAGTGGTTAAGAAAGAATCTTATCTTATTACTTCCTTACTTAAAACCCTCCAAAACCTTCTCCATGGCCAGAGGCAGTGCTTCTCAACCCTGGATGCATACTTGAATTACCAGGGGAAATTTTCAAAAATGCCAATGTCCGGGCCCAAACTCAGAGCAATTAAACCAGAATCTATGGGAGTGGAAGTTGGGCTTGGCATTGGTGGTTTTTGAGAGCTGTTGAGCAATTCTCTAGTCAGTCAAGATTAAGAACCACTGCCCTAAGGGAGCACTCAGGCTCCTTAACATCTCCTCCCAGATGCTCTGCTTATCTCTGAAGCTTTGTCTCTTCCTTCTTCTCCTACTTCACCCTCCATGCTTCACCCATCTGGGGCCTGATTGAGGTTCTCTAGAGCACACGCTCACACCTCTTGGCGTGGTGCTCTACCACCTACCTAGAGTGCCCCACTTCCATTTCTTCACCTCACTAATTTCTACTTGTTCTCTAACACTGAGCTCAGCACTCCCTGCTCCTGGAAGTGCCCTGGTGCTTGGCCTGAGCCACCTCTACCACTCCAGTGCTTTAAGACTGACTTTGATCTCTTCCCTCACTGGAAGAGTGCCTTCACCAGACCCATCACGCCACTCTGCAGTACATGGCACCAGGGCACTCAAAAGTTTGATGACCCTAAAAAATCACAAGTAGGGACTCAGACAGACATTCTCCTTGTGTGCTAATGTTCACTTCAGCATTATTCACAATAGCCAAGAGTACAAAACAACCCAAGTACCCATCAACAGGCAGAGAAACAAAATGTGACATTTGTGTGTGCGTACGCACATACATACAATTGGAATATTAGTCTTTAAAAAGAGGAAAATTCTGACGTACTACAACATGGATGGATCTTCAAGATGTTACACTATGCAAAATAAGCTTGAGATCCAAGGATAAATATTGTATGACTCCACTTATTTAAGGTACTAGAACAGGCAAATTTATAAGGACAGAAATTATAAAAGGGGTTACCAAGGAATAGGGAATGTGGGACCAAAGGGTGGTGGGGAAAATCTTATTGTTTATCAGGTACAGAGTTTATGTTTGGAAGGATGAAATAGTTCTAGTGGTATAGTGGTGAGCCTTGTACAATGTTGGGAATGTGCTTAATGCCACTAAATTGTACATTTTTAAAATGATCCCATAGTAAAATTTAAATTGCACATATTCTGCTACATAAATTTTTCTTTAACTTTATTGAATTAATAAATAAATTACATTACACACAGAAGAGCATCTGAAGTCATCCTCGCAGGCTCTTAGACACCTTGAGATATGCCTCTGGTTTGTCTCTATGATCTCATTTCCTATATTTTCCCCAGAAACATTCTGCTTGCCATACTGGCCTCCTGACTTTTCTGTAAAAACACAGGGCTTGTTCCCTCTTTAAGTTCTCTGCAACTGCTTTCCAGTGAATAAAATGATCTTCTTCTACATCATGTAGCTCCCTTCTACCCCTTCTTAATTAAATGTCAAGCTTCAGAAGGCCTTCATGACCACTTCAATTCAAATTGCTCTCTGCACTGGTTAAGATAATGCTTGCTGATGTGATAGACAAACCCCACAATCACGATGTCTTTAAATAGTAATAAACTTAAGCATGCATCCAAATCATCTGGAAGGTTTATTAAAATCGAGATCGCTAGAAACCACCCCTCCAAATTTCTGATTCTGTACATCTCAGCAGGAGTTCAAGAATTCCATCTATAACAAGTTCCCAGATGCTGTAGTTTGAATGCTTGTGTTCCATTCAGAATTCAGGTTAAAACTTTATTCCCAAAGCAATGATAGTAAGAAGTATGGGTGGATAGGCTAGCATATTCCTGTAATCCCAGTGACCTAGAAGACTGAGGCAGAAGGATTGAAAGCTTGAAGCCAGCCTCAGCAACTTAGTGATACCCTGTCTCAAAATAAAAAGGCAAAAGTACTAGGAATGTAGCTCAGTGGTAGAGTGCCCCTGGGTTCAATACCCACTATTGAGAAAAAAAAGTGGGGCTTCTAGGAGGTAATTGGGCCATTAGGGCCCCTTCCTCATAAACAAGGTTAGCAACCACACTATAGCAATAGAAGGAACTAGCTAGGTCCATCCATCCCTAGTGTCATGTGAGGACACTGTGTCCAAGACCACATTTTAAAAACAAAGAGCAGCCCTCAATAGATAGTAAATCTGTTGTCACTTTAATAGTGGATTTCACAGAACTGTAAAAGAAAAATTTCCATTATTTTTAAGTTATCCAGTCTCAGGTATTTTATTTCAGTAACATGAATGGACTAAGATCCTGGGTAGATACTAATGCTGCTGTCCCTGAGCACCAATTTGAGAACCACTAGCTTAACACAAAGTTTATTTCTCAGATGCAGCCATATGGAGACATTCTGAGCCTGGGAGCACTCCTCTATCCAGTGACTCAATGATCCCTAGCTCCACGGCTTTTCGTACAGGATGCCCAATGTAGCCGCAGGAATTGTCTCCTTCCATGTCAACCAAAGCAGAAAACAGCATGGAGAATCACAAATGGGAAGCTTTATAGACCAGGTCTCGAAGCAGCACACATCACTTCTCACATTTCATTGGCCAGAACGTAGTCAAGTGGCCACTGAGTCAAACTACAAGGAGGCTGTGAAATATAGTGTATCTGTGTTCATGGGGAAGAATAAATGGGTTTGGAGATCCACCATACCCTCTGACTCTTTTTGTTATATTTAAGGACTTCATATTAAGTCCTGTCTCCACCCAATATTAAATCACGTATTTATTTGCTTACCTTTTCATCACCTCCCACATGAGAGCATAAGGCACACAAGGGCAGGGACTCAGTCTTGTCCAACACTGCCTCTGTAGCACCTTCTATCATGTTTCTTGAATTGCTGACTGTGGTTTTCATGGAGCACACTTTCTGATGACCTCATATTTGATTCTTCTTTTAAGTGCTCCTAAAATCATATTCTTTTTTTCAATTATGTGTCTAGGTCTCTCCTATCACAGTAGGCCCACATTTGTTCCAATCTATGGTACCAGATGTCCTAACAGTACTAGCAAAGTTGTGTTACACTCTCAACTGCTCTGTTCTAGGTGTGTCAGTTATGCTATCTTACCATTCCCCAAATTCCTTTCCAGTTTACCCCTGTGGACTTGCTTAACGGGAAAAAAAGAGACCCCAAGTTCATCCCAGCTAGGCTGAGAAACCATGAACTGGTCTACCACAAAGCACACCCTAAGGGACCGTGTGGTACTTCCATAGCTACTCTGTGGGACTTGGACCAAGGAATTTAGAAAGTTTTCAGCAAAAAATAAAAGAGCAAATATTCAGAGAGAAGCAGAGACACCATGACTGTGGAGTCATGAGCATCAAGAGGGAGAGAGTACCTATCTTTGATGCCTGTAGTCTTCCTATTTCTAGTGCAATGAACTGCAAGATGTCCTTATGAGAGGGTCTGAAAGAGATGCTATCATTCGGTTATGAGCACAACCAACCCCCACATCCGGCCCCTGTTGGCAAGATGGCCAACAGTGCAGCAAGGGAACTCAACAAAAGGCTGTTGCATTCCTATGCCACTTAAATAGCCTGACAAAAGTGAACGACCTCACTCAGGCATGGCATCTGGGACTATATTCTCCATCCAAGATGTTAGCTCAGTCCTTCTCCCCTTTTACCCAGGATTCTGCAGCATGTCTGCTCTCCCTCTCTCATATCCCCTGCATCAGACCACTGGATTCTTCTTTCATAAGACACAACTTTCACTTTGCCACTCAAACCCTCCACAGTTCTCCACAGTTCCCCACAGACCACAGAACCATCATTTAATTTGCATCCATGCAGTAGCAATTCTCCTGGGGGCTGTATGTATATTGTCTCACTTCCTCAGAACAATTCTACAATGAGGACTATCATCTTTATTTTGCATCTCTAGTGATTAGTTCACAAAAGGACCTAATAAATCACCTACGGACATGGAGCTAGGAACCTGCAGAGAAACCCAAATGTGCCTGTTTCCAAAGGCTTTCCTGCTTATATCTACATTCTTTCATTCATTCAAACAGATACTTGTGGAGTGTCAATCAAATGCCTGAAATTGTGCTAGGTATTAGGATTATAATAGATAATTTACTGAGAGATAACTTTAAGAGTACTATGCTAGAATAAAGAGCACTAAGTATGAGGTAGGTCTGTGAGGAAGCAGACTGCAGCAGCTCTTGCGAGCCTCTCCTCATTATTCAGGGAAGCCCTTCTCCAGGCAGTGTAACCCGAGTTGCTCTGAAGGCAGAACAGGAGTGAAAAACTTGCTTTCCTCTCAGGGACCTTGTCCTGGTGGCAAAGGGGCTGCATGATGCCTATCTCTCACAGTGACTTTCCTAGACTAATGGCACAGGAAGAGGGGCGGAGGAGTGTAGGACAGATAGAATAGAAGGGAAAACCCCCCAAAGACATTCATTATCAGATCATATTTACCAAATTATATTTCATACTTCAATAACACCTATCCTTTGAGTTTATAATACTTCCTATGCATTTTGAAATGAAAACCTATTTCCTTACCCGACAGTATCTCTTTCTTCTTCCACATGGAGATGCAGTTTTGTTGCTGGTTTATTGGCAGTGTTAATTACGTATCCCATATCACATCCTGACTGCACGGATTTAAATAAGGCATGGAAGTAAGAGAATAAAACTCAATACACGATTTATATGACAGACCAATCAGTTTGGGGGGACACGGTAAAAACAGTAAATATTACATATGGAGATTAGGGGAAAAGACACAATAGAGTCACAGTTTTACAGAAATAAATCAAACTGAAAATAATGTTTAGCACTTTCTTCCATTACAAATATTGTCTGAACCCACTCTCTCACTGTTTCGTCAGCCTTTCATGGGCTTCTGATTTAGTTTCTATTTAACATGTTCCTAAATTAATACATAAAACTATTTTGATAGAATCTTTAATTTTTACATTTACGTTTTGAAGGTTGGTTCAAAGTCATCACTTTAACATTAGAGTGAGAGAAGAAGATTTGAACAGTTGTACTCTGTAAGAGCTTTTCCATATGGGGAAAAAATAGAAAATAAATTCTGTAAGAAAAAACTAGAAAAATCTGGGCAAATAAGCCAGACTATGGATTCAACACAGAGTAAATGAATTTCATAAGTGATTAAATGGTTGAGAATATGGGGTGCCCCAAACCAGAAAGCCTGACCTGTGGCTTAGGTGCTGTCTCCCTTAAAAGTGAAATTATAGCTACAGTCACATGTACATGTGTGTTCACCAGATCCTATTTCCTTTTCTTCCAGGCTGTCTTTACCCACACACCCAGCCTCCCCTGGATGAGGTGTGGCCTTGAGACTGAGTTCTAGCCAATGAAATGTGAGCAGAAGTGCATGGAGCCTGAAACCAGGGATGGCCAGAGGGAGCAAACCACCCTGTCTGCCCCGACCCGCATGAGACTATGATGGACGGGAGCATTGTGGTATGGATCTGGAATGTCCCCCAACGTCCACAGTGCAGTCATGTTGAGGTGTGGTGCTTTGGGGGAAGGGATTGGATCATGAGGTCTCAGACCTCATCGGTGAAGTAACGCATTGATGTATTCACAGCTGATGGCTACTGAGAGGCAATTTTAGGGCCTACTTGGAAGAGGTGGGTCACTGGGACTTTGCCTTTGAAGGATATATCTTGTTCCCAGCCACCTGCTCTCATCCTTCCTCTCTCTGCTTCCCAGCTGCCACAAGGTGAGTGGCCCTGCTCTGCAGCACCCTCTGCCTCACACAGACTCACAGCAATGGAGTCAGCCCACCATGGACTGAAACCTCTGAAATTGTGAGACAAAATAGATCTCTCCTCCTTTAAGTTGTTTTTCTCAGCCGTTTTGTCACAGCAACAAAAAGCTGACACACATACAGGGAACAAATGCATTAAGTGACAGAGCTTCAGGTGCTATTTCAGCAACTGACCAAACCAAAGCAACCTATATCAATAAGACAGGGTGCTCTGAGGTAGACCACTCCTGCACTGCATGTGTTTCCTGAATAGGCCCCACAGTAAGCTTTGTAAAGCATACCCGCCCCCCATCTCACCTGCTCCATGAAGCATAACCATCCTCCCAGGCTGAGCTTAAACACTATTTTGCTTACCCACAGATTTTGCTGATACCTGTCCTTCCTAGCAAACATGTTTCTTAAGCTGGGTTCTCATAACCCTTCATAAACATAAGTAACCCAGTACTTCTCATGGGAGTCATTAGTGTTGTCTTCATCTTCATCCTTGGCTATACTTGTAGGTCCTTAATAGCAAGAGCCATGTTGGACTAAGCTTTTTATTCCCTTGGCCAATCAAGTATCATAGACAAAAGTATGAAACAATAGGCGTATGTGTGTTAAAGATAAAGCTCTTCCTGGAATGCACAGCACAAAGGTAATAGGAGACAGTGAAATCCACAATAAACATTTTCCAGAAAACCCAAATAAAATATGCCATCAAAAGAAGCCCACTGCCACTCTTAAATAAGATTTGCTTTACAGACTATCAGTCAGTCAGTGAGCCTTAAGGCTGTATTACACTTTTCTGTAAGTATTGATGTAAAAGGACAGCAGACATGAGTAATAGAAGCCTTAGAGAACATACACAAATAAAAAGTGAAAATGACAATCTGAGAAAGGGAAAGTAAATCTGGATCAAAAGACAGCATATCCCCCAAAATGCTGCCCCTTGCTGACATCACACCTTAAGAACATTCATTTAAAACACGTCTTTCTTCCACTGTGAAAATGTAAATATGAGAAATATCCTATATGTCCAGCTGTAGGGAATGGCTAATTACATCATACCTTCTGAAGAAACAGCAAATACAACGAAACACAGTAACTGTGGGCCTTTTTTCATAGTAGAATAGATGATAGCATTTTCTTCTATATGTTTTTTAAATGCTTTTCAGGTTTCCTACCGTAAACACAGAATGTTTTGCATGGGTTCTTTTAAACATACATGACAATAGAATACACAATGACATACCTAAAGAGCATGAAGTATAACTTGTTCTAATTCAGTCCCCAGTATTTCCCCTTCCCCTTTCTTCTTCCCACCCTGTTCTTTTTTGATATACTTGACAACAGAGTATACAATGGCATACTTATAAAAAGCATGGAGTATAACTTGTTCTAAAATCATTCCCAAGTATGTTATCTGCCTCTCCCTTTCTCCCACTCCCTGTCCTCTTTCCTCTACTCTACTAATCTTTCTGTTATATACTAATAGTTTTTCTTTTAATTAGTGACTTGTTGATGTATATGTTGATGAGATTCACTATGGTATGTTCACATATAATCTTAAGAAAATTGAGTCTGATTCCTTCCTCAAATTTTCACTAACTCATCCCTTCTCCCTCAGTTTCCTTCCTCTTTGTCTATTCCTCTGATCTTTTCCTTATTTTGGGTTAGCTTTTGCATATCAGAGAGAACGTTAGACCTTTTTTTTTGAGACTGGCTTATTTAGCTTAGCATGATAGCCTCAAGGTCCATCCATTTGTATTCAAATGCCATAAAGCCATTCTTCCCTATGGCTGAGTAATACTCCCTTGTGTACATATACCACATTTTCTTTATCCATTCATAAATGAAGGTCACTTTGGTTGGCTCCATAGCTTAGGTATTTTGAATTGTGCTACTATAAACGCTGATGTGGCTGCATCACTGTAGTATGCAGTATGAATAAATCCTTTGGATATATTCTGAGGAATAGAATAGCTGAATCAAATGGTGGATCATTCCTATTTTTTTGAGGAATATCCATGCTGCTTTGCAATCCCACCAACAATGTATGAATATGCCCTTTCCACCAAGTAGAAAGTAATGCACTCCACTCGGACTGCCTGGGTTTGAACCCTTTGTAACCATGACCTTCATGCAAGTGCTACACTTCTCTTATTGACTCAGCATTCTCATCTATGATTGGGAATGACTGCTGATTTTGAGGGTTTTTATAAGATAATCATGAGATAATCCATATAAAGAACTTAGAACAGTAACAATGAGGCCACATAGTAAACCTTGATAAATACCATCTGATACTGCCACACGTGGAGAGTGCAGGTGTGTCCTGGATCTGGAGCAGTCAGGAGGGTGGGGAGAGGATGGGCTCAGATAACAAACTTTGCCCCTGTAGTTTTGTTAATGACTGCTCAGGTATTACAACCTGGTCAGCTACCAAGGCCCTGTCACACAAAGCTCGGTGTCTCCTTTGCTACACACAGCTGCAGGGAAAGGAAGGAAGAAAGAAGCAATTTTCAACTTTTTTCTCCATTGCTTTTGTCTACTTTCTCTCTGCACCCACCTTTCATTTGTATTTTGTCTTAACTGCCAATTTTGGGTTTAATTGGTAGAATGCAAAGAAGCTGAAGTAAAACAAACCTCAGCATAATATAAAGAGAAAAAGAACAACAACAACAAAAAGCGAAGGCATGAACGCAGATTCAGCTCCAGCTACAACCAGAGAATCAGGCTGTTGCGGCACCATGACATACATGACCTCCTAGTGAAGTGGACTAATGTTTCGTTTACTACTCCAATTTTCTCACGGCAGGGATAATTCACCTGTGTGATGATTACATTCTGCCTCTGGGGTCTCAGGAACTCTTGCCTACCATTATATCTTCAATTTGTGAAAGCTATCTGCATTCAGACCAAGTACTAAAGATGACTTGGGAGGCAAAGCAATCTCATTTCCCTTCCAACACTGTTACACACTTGGACTCAATCTATTACAGTCAATTGGTAGATATGCACAGGTAGTCTAATTAGAGATATTCAGATAACAGGCACAAGTTCCATTGGCATTCTAGATTAAAAAAAAAATCAATGTCCACACATGGAAAGGAAACCGAGCACGTATTTTGAAGCCAAAATTAGAGTAATGCCATGCACAGAAACCCAGTAGAAGGGTTATAAGTCTATGCGAAAATATCCCTGCATGGGAAAGAATAATGAGAAGGGACGGGAAGAATGTTTGCCTAGAAGTAACAAGTTCAAAATGCAGTCCCAGCTCTGCCTGTATGATGTTCATAACACACTGACACGCCATGTGAAAGGGCAGCTTGGAGGCTGTATTTTCACTAGAAATCACCATCCTTCCAGCTGAGGGGTTGAAAAACAGTGGGATCCTCAAAATGAACTCACCAACTCAGCTCGCAGAGGTGTATGCCAACTGGCAGAGCTGTATCAAATTGCACACTGCATCAAGTTCATTTCCAGCGGTCTTGAACCAGGCTCTGTGGCCATAGGCCCTGAAAAGGTGAGGCTTCCAGGAAGAAACTCAGTCAGCGGTGCCTTATTCTTGACCTTCAGCCATAGAATCAAAACAAGGGAAAAGACAGCATAAAGGCACATCCAAATATCCAGATGCCCTTCTGCTAGCACCCGCAGCTCAAGTGAGTGACAAAAGACTGATCTAAAGATTAATTCTATAATAATTTTTAGGCTTGGTTTAAATACAAAATTAATATTTATTAAACCATAATCATGTGGCAGGTACTCTATTAAGTGCTTTCCTAGACTTCATTGATTCTGCAAATATTTAATGCAGAGCTACTAAGCCAAAAAGTAAAAATAAAAATAAAATTAAAAATCAGAATATCAGGATATAAGGATGAGGAAATATATCCCCTGATGCAAGGGAATCTGCAGGAGCCCTTAATCATTAAACTTAAGGCAATTTCACTTTGTCTCCTTCCCAAAGGAATTTTAGGCAACTGAGAGTTAGTTGATACCATCATTACCATCACCATCATCATCATCACCATCACCACCATCACCACCTTCATCATCATTATCATCATCACTGTCACCCCATTTTACAGAGGTAGAAACTAGGGCTAAAAGGATTGAAGTAAATTTCCCAAGATCATACAGGTAGAAATTACCAACACCCATAAATCATGAGGTCAGTGGTTTCTGCTTTATAACAATGACACATCATAGGTCAGAAATGATGTCTCTCTGGCACAGGTTTGCCCAACGGTAAGACTGAGATCAAAATGGAGAGAAAAGAATACCTGATACAGCTCTAAAAATCTAAGGAAAAATAGCTTCTTTTTTTCCCTTTCATCCTGACAACCTGAATTACCCAAACTAGTCAGTCCTACATCTAGGGGTGACAAGTCCTTTTGCCTTAAGACTTAGTTTTCATGTTGAATTGAAAATAATTAGTAGCATTCCACAATATACAAAAAAGACTCAGAATACTCCTCACTGTGAGGAGTTTCTTCTTAACCAAGCTTATCTGAGTTTGATCCTGAAGCCATTTCCAGGGAAGCTGGACATGTCTGGATACCTCTGGGCATATTAACCTCAGTGTGCATGGTTGTAGAAGCATAAGGATGAATTTGATTTTGCAGGGCTGTTGACCAAATACATGGGAAGCACTGAGAGATTCCCAGGACATGATAAGAACACAACAGTTGGATGCTATAACTTTTGTTACCGGTCTTTACAACCCTCTGGGAATTTACATGCAGCAGAAGAGCAATTTCATGGCATGTTCCATGGAATTTCCTATTCTAACTTTCTAGAAATGGCATGACGCTCTCCTCTTGAGGCATACACAGCTTCTCGCAACTGAGCATTTCTACAGCCATCCACAAAAGTTAAAAAAAATCCTCAGAAGTCATTGAGAAGTTGTTCTTTATAGAGTGCAATTCCCTGACCCAAATAAGTCTTTGCCTCTGAATCAGTTTATGCTACCAGTTATTTAGCAGATTGATTGCTGCTATGGCAACTGCACATCCCTCTGCATGGACCCAGGCAAAAGTCCTTGATATGAGCCTGGCTTAGTCTCTCTGGCTGCAATAAGTACGTGCCAAAAATTAGATAATATTGGGGAAATTAATTGCTTTATACACTGTTGACACTGAGGCTGCACTGTGGTACAAAGAACAAATGAAGCCTGGTGTCAAGTGAGGACTGTGCTCATCACCCAGCAGCCCAAGGGAAACAAGAACGGAAGAGTCCCCAGCCGTGCTCTGGCCACACAGTCACCTTTGGTTTCCACGGTTTCTGCCAAATATCAATGAAGGACATACCAGAGGCTATAAATTCCATTTGGCAGTGATTTGCAGTCTTTTGTGAAAGATTTCCACTGGGTTAGGAAAGTATGTTTTTCTAGCATCAGAAAGAGTTAGATACAGATTCTGAGTACACTGCTGCACAACATTGGCATTCTCAAAACTCTGAAACCTCAGTTTTCCAATCTATAACACAGAATTAAGAATAGTATCTACTCCTCTTAGTTACTGTGAAGATGGTATGAAACCACAACCCCAGCATGTAGGTGAAGTCTCATAACAAGTTTGTCCATTCTTCTTTGTCTTTACTCTTCTTCAGTTTCCTTTTTTACTCTACCCTCTGATTATCAACAGAAAGTATTAATAATCATATTAATTAGGAAATGGTTGTATGGCATCTTCTAAATATTTCTGACTTAGGGGCTTGAGCTTCAGTTGAATTCTGCTAAATGTGTCAACGTTGCTGGTTGATACAGGTCACTATTTTGGGTTGGTTTCAACCCAAGACAGACTGGATCCTAGAAGAGAATTTTGCTCTGTCCTGACCTGTCACCTCAGGTTTCTTCCCTACCCACCCCCCACCAGATCAAACTTTAAAATGATAGTCAGTTTTCATGAATGAGGCTGGAAAACTTGTGTAGGAGTATACAAACTGCAAGTCCCACCACTGCAAGAGCCCCTGACCTTACATTTTCTATGAGAGGCTGAGAACTGATTCTTGTGTGCTGAGGAAGCCATGTTATTAGCAGACACACTATTTTTGTATCCAGAGATGCCTAGAGAACTACAGAAATTCTCCCCAACCATATGTTGTTTTTATGTTTTAACAGCTCTGTATATATATATAATTTGCATAAATACAAAAATAAATAGCTGTCCTGTATTTCTCTGAACACTGTAAGCTCTAAATAAAAAGGTGGAAATTTTTTCTTCCATCAACCTTAGTGATGGTATGTTTGGTCTACAGTGAAGGATCAGCAATGTTGGGACCCAAGGTGACATCCCAGGATTTAACAGTTAATGATTTATGATGCAAATAGCCTCATTTAATGTATTTTTTTTTACCATCAAGGGTGAGAAAGAATAGTGTGATCATCATTTGGACCAGAAGTACTACCATATCTTAAACCAATACTGATTTCATCAGTTCACTCTAAGCTTATGACTCAAAGTCAGTTACCTGCGATAAAACAATCCAAATAATGTAGTGCTTTGGCAACAAGGTCTAATCAGAAGCAACTGATAACCTGGGAAAATAACATGGCTTTGAAGTCAGAGAGTCTCAGTTCTGGGCTCTAAGCCTTCTAACTCTGTTTCATTTTATTTATTTACTATCATTTATTTACTATTATTTATTCATTTATTTTTGTGGTGCTGGGAATTAAAACCAGGGTTTTGCAACATGCTAAGCAAATATTCTTCTACTGAGCTATACCCCCAGACTTTCATCTTTATTCGAAGTGATAATGTTTACATGTGTTTACTTTTCAGGGTTTTAGAATGTGATGTTTAGGAGCTCAAATTCTACAATTAAATGAGTCTGGTTTGTTCCTGACCTGCCTGCTTAGAGCAGAGTGGACTTGAACAAGTGGCTTTCCCTCTCTCAGCCCCAGTTTCCTCATTTGTGCAATGAAGGTAGTCAATCATTGGCTCTATGTCATGGGTTGTGAAGAAGTATTCATATGATCAATGTAAAATGCTACTTAGCACAGGGCCTGACATATGAATGAGTTCAATAAATGTACCCTGTGGCATCTGCATAGTAGTAGTAAATGATACAATGGATATAAAGAGCCTGGCTCTTGGTAGGTTTTTAAAAAACCATGGAAATGTGTATTGTGAAGAAAATTCTAGATTACAAACTTTTTAGGATTCAAAAAGTTTGGATAGTCACTAACTTTGATACAAAAGGAATCCTCCTATAATTCTGTCCTCCTATTGAAATTATAGCATAGTAGTAAGGATAGAGTAATGGTTGGCTTATATAAGGTAGCCATGGTTCTGAAACCATAACTGTTGGAATACATGGACCAGGACCTTCCTGTGCCCTGCATCCCTGGCACCAGGTGATTGCTAACTACTGCCAAGGACAGAGGGGAGAGAAAATACAAAATAAAATATTTTAAATGAATTAGCAAAATAGGACAATACTGGCAAAGAACATCAACTGTTGATAGGCAGAACAACCACCCCCTGAGAGCAATGGTACGGTTGGCTTTGAACACAGGGACCATCTCTGAGGCCAACCACAGAGCTTCACATAGGAGTTAAAACAATAAATAAAACAATGATTTTTATACACACCTAGCTAGATCAGATTGCTGGCCATGGTTTTTTCTGTTTTGTTTCTTCAAAGATACACCCACACACCTTTGGCAGTGTTATCCTCAAACAACAAGATGTTACTTCTAAGCTGCAAGACCTCAGGCACTATCTGTCCTCACCTACACCCAACTGTCTGCCATCTTCAGCAGCAAACACGTCCCCGAGGACAAAAATGGCCCTTCAGTTCCTGAGTCATTTAAACTGAAAAACCAGTTAAAGTGCCATTCCCAAAATAAAACAGAAACATGGCCACTGGCATGAAATATTTACAGCTGTGAGACAAAAAAAAAAAAAAAAAAGGAAAAGAAAGAAAAAAAAAAAGCTTTACTTGACCGGGTACGCTACATAGACCTGTAGAGATGCACTTTGCCCGAACAAAACTGGCCATCTCTTCTGGGATCCCAATGTACACCTGTCAATCAAGAGAAAGACTCATGAGTCATCTTCAGCTACTTCCTTCCTTCACCCCATATCTAGCCACTACCAGTCCCTAACCAAGTCCTATCTGTTCCAGGTCTAATGTGTACTACCCTTGCCAACAGGATGCTCATCAATGGTTCAGTATCTTACGAATCTGCTAACCGCTGTAAATCCACACTGTAGTCATGCTCATATCATATCCCCCACTTTCACATTGCTCTGCACTCTGTAACAGCATGGCTTCAAGGCCCTTCAGGACCAAGCCCTCATGTACATTTCCAGTTTTGAATGCTATCCAGTCCCCATATGTCCCTCTCATTACCCACCCATCCTGACACATGTCACACATATATGCACTTCATGCTTTTCCCTCTGCATGGAATTATCTCAGTCCTAAAAAATCCTCCTACCGTTTTTCCCACTCAGCTCAAATTATTATGTCTTTTTTCTTTCCATTCATTGATTCTACAAGTTAGGCTTAGGGTCTCTTTAGAATGTGTTTCTTTTGTCCATTTACATACTTTTATCATATCCTACTTCACAGTATATGATCATTGTCAACATGTTTGTTTATTTGTCCACTCCTACTCTGTATTCTTTTATGTGATGACCAGTCAGAAGTAGCCACAAGAACAGACATGGGAGAGGATCAGGAAAACCAAGTTCATCATACTCATAAGTCCTTGAAACAGGAAGCAAAAAGTTTTGGTCAAAAGTCAGAAGAATGCAATGAGTGAAAGTCTGGTCCACAGTCTTGATTGGGGCCCTTCAAAAACCAGCTAGTTTAAATAATTTGGAGGGACTTTGGGCTATCTGGTAGCCCAGGTTACCCGGTAACTTAATTACCCCTGGCTCTGGGGTATTTAAGGGAGAGGAATATTGTGGGATATGAGGGTTAGAGAAAGGAAGCATGGTTCTGGATTGGTTCATTTACAAGTCAAAGGCATGTTGCAAGCTGGCCCTGTGCTGTCTCTGAGGACTGGCTAGCCCCCAAAAGGGGCAGTCCATTCCCAGACAGAAAGGATTTTAAGATGTCAGTACATTTTAATGAACAGAAAACAACATAAACAATATAATTCCCAATCCCCAAACCAAAACCTCAGTACCTCCCTACTATGATCTAGACTGTTACAGGCAGAACTGGTATTCTACCCACCAATATGCTGAAATTCATTAGTTTATAGCTATTCTACACCATAATGGATAGCAAATATTTTGAACCCATATAAATATGAAGCTATTATATTCAAGTATTTATGTATTTATTATATTCATATATACATACATATAAATGTGTATTTTTTCACAATTTGTGAAACATTATTCCTTTTTTGAGATACGGAAACTAGGTTTGCAGAAGTTAAGTAACCTGCCTAAACTGTACAGAAGCTAGGAGCAAAGCCAGAATGGTAAGCAGCATCTGGCTGTGCTGGCCCTGTGCTCTCCTCTCTCCAGCACAGTGCTTCTTTGCTCTTTGCTTTTTCTAGGTTCAGGCATCACGCATAGTGCCCGGCTTCCAGTAGGTATTCATTAAATACTTGCCTAATGAATTAAGGCATACGTAGCAGGGAAAACAAATATTTTAAACTTTTCTCATTGCAGGTCTACTATAAGGAACTAAAGGTAGGAAGCAGATGACTGTACTTTTAACAAAAATACATCTCAAAATAAGAATTCTTACTTCATCAAAATGCAAGATGTTCATCAGAATAGCTATCATTTATTAAGTGGTGCCTGTGTATGCAGCTTATGTTCATATCTTATTTCATTCTCCTACTAACTCTGCAATCAAAAACCATATATTATTCCATCCCCCCCCATGTCTGATGAAGAACTGGAGGCTCAGAATATGTAATGCTAATGTTTCAGAGCTGATAAATGGCAGAGGAGGGATCAAAGGTAGATTACAATCTCCAAAGTGCCTAACCTTTAAATTATGCCACACCTATTTGCCTTTTCTATGTCCAGGTACCATTCACAGGAATGAGTGTGCACAGCAAGAAACGGGACTCCATATTACCTGGAGGTCTCTGAGACAAAAAGGTGCTACATCACCATTAAGTAGCCTTGTCGGTAATGGATTATTGTGGCTTCCATCTTCCGGGCCCAATGGGAGGCTTGGTCATAGACTTAGGACCCATCTCCTGCTGGAATCTTATTAGTGCTTCCTCTGCACAAATAAGAAGTGGTATATTGTGTTAAATTGACTGACACAAACAACCATGCTTTGTCCAGAAATAGAAAATGCAATTTTCTTTAGCAAAATAGAACATAGGAAGTGGTGGGGGTTAAAATGTCATGCACGGAACAAAGGTTTGGCAGAGGAGAAAGGTTAAAATCAATCACCCTACAGGGAAAGGAAAGAAAAAAAAAAGAGTCTGCAGTATTCTATAGTAATTATCCACCCAATGTCACACTACAGAATTGGGAGCCATTAATACTCAAAAAAATCATTTTAAAAGGAAAGAAAGAAAAGTCCAAACCCCATAATGTTAATGTTTTACTTTTCATGAATCATTTGGAAATATCATAGATATACTACTAAAAACAAATAAAATAAACCATTTCAACATTCTCACTTCCAGTGGTATAAAATGACCTTTTATTATAGGAATAAGGCACAAAAAACCCAAAAGTGCTCTCTCAAAAGAAACTACGCTGGAGTATTACCACTCTGATTTGTGTTAAAATTATAGGAGGCTATTGTTTTGGACTAAGATCCTGACTGGGCCACAAGAGTCCAGGCTACAAAACAAAGTTCTATGTCACCAATCTGAAATTAAGCTTTTATCTGACCTTTCAAGAAATAGTCTGGAGAGAGACCTGCCAAATTTCCCAAACAGGCCAGTTTAATTACAATTGATATGATATGAAGTTCCTTCTCCCTTAATCTTTAAGGCACACAAAAAAAGGTAACATGAAGCAACCTGATGCTAACTGATCAGTGATTTTTCTACTTTTCTTTCTCCTCGAAACAATCAATGGGCTGTTGTATTTGTTTTTGTTTTCTTCAGCCCTTTTCTTTCTATAAAACCAACCTCTTCTGGTGAGCTGATTAGAACACACATTCTACGTTATGAAGTGTTGCCTAATTCTAGAATCAAAAATAAAGCTAAGTAATATGTTTGAACTAAATTGTTGTAATTGTGTCCTTTGAAATTTCCATGATAAAGGAAATTCGAATTAAAAAGAACTACCTAGAGCTCTTGTGGTTGGTAACCTTTTCTTTAAGAGGTTCTTTAAGTATGGTTCCAAATTCTCAAATCATGGAACTGTGTTCTGGGTTTTATTTTTTCTCCATTGCAAGGTTTTCCTATTTCTGTCTACCTGAGATCAGGTTCTTCTAGGTCCTACCACTGATATGAATCATCCTACCTCAATGTTTTAATCCAAAGGCATTTCACATTCTGATCAAGAATCATAAAACAAAGACAACAAAGATATAAAGTAAAAGAGAACATTCAAGTAATAAAGCAGATCAGGGAACAGTCAAGAAAGACAGGTACTATTTATTGATCTGTCTCTGAAAAGGAAACCTACACTCTGCCTTTGGTCAAGTTCAGGGGAAGATCAAACAAAGGGTTTATGGAGACTATGCCTGTTTTCTGTTCTTCCTGCTCAGAAGAAAGGATTTACATAGAGGGACATGAAAATTAAACATCAGTCTTTCATATTTATTTAGGTAATACAAGATGGAAACAAGCAGTATTGAGTAAGAAAGGTGAAGGCATTAAAAAGCAAGACCTTATGAAGCATGCTTTAACTTGGAGGCAGGAACACTGGGATGAGGAAATGAAGTGGCTCATGGTTCCACGCAGTCAAATGTACAGTGTCATTAGTAACAATGACTCCCCATATCTAAAACCACTTCCTCCAGAAAGTGACTTCAAATACAGATTTGGGAGTTTTGTCATTTCTAGTGTTGCAAGATTCTTGTGCAGAGACGTGACATCGAGGCTTTCAACAAGGAAGCAGGGTTTATTCCAGCCAGCAGGGCTCAGAAGAATTGTAACCAAAGACTGAGCCCTGAATGCCACGTGGTTGCTTTGCTTTGCTTTATATATGCTCTGCCAGTTGCCCTCTACATGCCAGCCCTTATATGGTATCATAAGCATAAATTCTGATTGGGTATCCCAGGCTATAGAATTGCAACAGAGTTGCAGGATTTTGCGCACCCACACACATTGTGCATGCACACCCACACATACTGATCGTGCTGGTGAGTGGGGGACCCCTGCCACACAAGCTTCTGTTTCAAATTTCTTTTTATCTTCAGCAAGTCATATGACAACTTCTGAGCATCAATTGTCCCCAGGAATCTGTGACTTACTTAATAAAAATGATGTGAAAGAAGTGATAAAGACTACAAGGTGTCTTGATGTCTTAGAAAAACAAACCAATAAAAACTTTATGGGTTTAAGTAGGGAGAAAAGAATTTGATCATGTCAGTAGGATGAGTATTTGAGAACTTATGTTTGTTATTGAATGCAAAATGCTAAGGAGATGAAAATGAAGACACATGAGAAGAGTGGCACTGCCTTGAGTAAGTCACTGGGGCCTCTTGGGGCCTCACCTCTGCTCATCTGTAAAATGGAGGGGTTCCGCTATGTGACCATCCTCAAGTCTCTTTCTGGCTCTCACATCTATGAATTCGGCAGGAGCTGAGATCAAAATTCAAAGTTTAAGATTCTTAGTTGTCTGCTTAGGACATTTACTACATGAATCATGGGCAAATTTAATATTCAGAAAAAAACCATGCTGCTTCATTTTTCCTTTTTTTTGGGGGGGGGGGCTGGTATTGGGGATTGTACCCCAGGGTGCTTAACTATTGAGCCACATCCCTAGCCTTTTTTATTTTTTTATTTTGAAATGAGGTCCTACTAAGTTGTTTAGGGCCTCGTTAAGTTGCCGAGGCTGGCTTTGAACTTGCAATTCTCCTGCTCCTAACCTGAGCTGTTAGGATTACAAGCATGTGCCACTGTGCCCAGCCATTCTGCCTATTTCTTATCACCGCACCTCTGTACCCCAATATGATTGCTGGAAGATAAAAGCAACGATAGGGAAGGTCCAAGGCAGACTCCTGGACCAGCCTCTCCATTAAACAGACCCAGAGTTATTCTGGTTTCTGAATAAGTCAATTCTCTCCTTCACCCCCAGCACTTATCTCTTTGGTTAGCCATTAAAAGGGATGAAGCAAAAGCTTCACCCAGCAAGAAACTCCTGCAGTTGGCAGAAATGAAAAGCAAAGATCTTTCTCACACAGGTCAAATCTAACTGACACACACACATGTGAAGCTAAGCTGGGAGAGAAAAAGCAGACTTGCTAGCAGTTGAAACTAAGAGGAAACTATTTTGAGTTCCTTTCACCAAAAATTAAAACATTTGTGCTTTGTTATCACAGCCTCCTGGAACTCTCTGGCTTTTATTAATAATATTATTATTGAAAGACTTTATTTTTTTCATTTGTAGATAAGCTATTCCCTGATTAGCTAGAATATTCTCACTCTTTAAAGCCTGCTGTCACATTACAGTGTTCCACCTGAGCCCTGGGGCAACCTGAAACAAACAACTTCTTTTTCTGCTTATGGTCTAGCAATTTAAGATCCTACCTGAATAGAGCTTCAGTTATTTGAAAAGTCTCCTGTTTCCCTGGAGCCCCAGAGCTGTTCTAGAAAGTATCCTGGGATCTGTCACTCAGCACACAGCTTGCTCTTGAAAGCACACGCTTCTCGCTTAGAATTGGCTTTACTCCTGATGGTCCTGCTCAAAATGGAACTATAAAATATCTGTGTGACCAACTGAAGCACTCACTTTCAAACCGAAGGCTTATTCAGTAGCAGGGATTACTGATACTTAGGGAGTTCACATAAAAACAAAAACTTCACCCTTATGCCAAACTTTCCATTCAATTCCATGCAAGAGAGGCCAGTGGGCAACAGTGAAGAGGGCTGAGGAGATAGAATTAGGAGGCCTGATTTGTAGAAAGAAATATGCATTCAAGTGTGGATGATGGATGATCTGGAAATTTGGGGGGAAGTCAAGAGATTGACGAGCCTTGTTTCTGGCTCCATGAAATATGGGATTTGGGGGTGGGGGTGGAAAGATGTCACTGCAGAACAATTAGAGGAAAGGAATCCTGAGGAAGATGGAGGTTTTACATTCTGGCTGAATGGCATTTTGATAGTAGGTTTGAGGAATATATCTGGGCACACAATGATTAAAAAGGATTTAGAGAACAGTTAATATTTGGTGGAACCAGAAATAAGGGTTTGCAAGGCAATCAGGGGATTTGGGCTTTAGAGAGGACAGGCAATTTGATACAAATGGAAGGGCACAGCTTGATGGAAGTGACTAACCTTAACTACCCTAATTTTGGCCAATTATCTAAACTTTCCAAGGGAGAAGAGAGGGGACATGGGGAATGTTATGGGATTGGCAAGCGCATATGAAAGGGCCCATACTAGTGGGGAAGAAAAGAGATCCATCTTATGTGACCTCATTTTTAGAGAAAATAAAATCCTGATTGGGCTTAGGGGCAGCTGACCATGTACATAAGCAAATATATATAAAACTAGGGTCTCTGTTTTCCCTGAGTCCTTCCATGCCTATGCAGTAGAACTTTGCACATGATTGAGAAACAGTGAATAAGGCCTATGGAGAGACTGTGAAGGTGGAACATGCTGCTCTTCCTGAGGAATATAAAGTAGGTATTACTAATCTTCTGATACTGATGAAATTCTGCACTCATGAAATCTCAGCATGGTTTCATAGAATGAGTGGTAATCTGGTAGTCAGGAGACATGAATTCTCATCCCACCAGCCCTACTCTTATTGAGGAAGAGCCCAGCTTCTGCTGCCAACCCCTGCTTTTATCTATTTTTCTTTTCTTTCCTCACTCCCTCCCTCCCTTTCTCTTTTTCTTTCCACAAATTGGCTTCTACTCCCAACCACCTCTTTTTATCTATTTTTCTTTTCTTTTCCTTTCCTTCTTTCTTCATTCTTCTCCTCCTGATTACTGCTTTTTTTTTTCTTTTATCTCTCTCTCTCTCTCTCTCTTCCTACCTTCTTTCTTATTTTACTAGAGATTAAGCCCCAAGGGTACTTTACCACCAAACCACATCCCCAGCCCTTTTTATTTTTTGTTTTCAGACAAGGTCTCACTAAGTTGCTGAGGCTGGCCTTGAACTTGCCATCCTCCTGCCTCAGCCTCTATAGTAGCAGGAATTATAGGCAAGTACCACCACACTCAAACTTGCTCCCAACCTTCTGATGAATTTTTCTCTAGTGAAAAAATCACCAATGACTCTCTCCTGCCAACTGGTATCCAAAGGACACTTTCAGTCATAACACAGCTTCTTTTCCTCCCTTGGTTTCCCATGTACCAAGCTTTTCTGCTCTTCTTTTCACCGAGCCACTCCCTGGAATTAAACACTAGTAATGCAGGACCTATCAGTTAATCACTTTTGTATCTCAAAGAAGTATGTTCTTTGAGTAGGTAATTCAATAAAATACCTTTATCACCAAGACTTAATATGTTCATTTCAAATTAAAAATTTTAGACTTCAAAATGCAAAATAA
Source organism: Aplodontia rufa (assembly GCA_004027875.1). Classification (NCBI taxonomy): domain Eukaryota; kingdom Metazoa; phylum Chordata; class Mammalia; order Rodentia; family Aplodontiidae; genus Aplodontia; species Aplodontia rufa. Next base: position 46,316 of record PVKS010006411.1, read on the forward strand.
ACAATTGCATAATCTTCTTATGGTGGTTTTATGAATTTAAGAGTTAAATGTCCTCCATTCAGGTAAATGGCTCATGCAATGAAAGATTCTGGAATCAAACATATAAAAGGATAAGTGACAATATTTATTGTCCCCTCTCCCCTTTCAAGGTCTGAGAAGCAAAGTGTCAGCATTTTTAGATTACTGATACCAAAGCATTGGGTATGTAACACTGTCTGCTTAATATATAGATAGTCATCAATGCAGAGACATAATACATGGACATACTAAATATAATGGCCTTACTGTCGCCATTATCTCATTCTCTTTAGAATATGATCTAACTTATTGAGTGCATATTGTAATAAAATCCAACTTCAATTTAAGTAAATAGAACTGTTCTTTTTTAGCAGTATGAGCTTATGATGCTTAATGATAATTACATAGCTCTATTTATATAAACACATTAAAAGTGGTTCTGCTGTTTCTCTGTCAATTCATTTGTCATGACTCAATACATAATTCCTTATTCTTGTTCTTTGTAGAGTATAAAAATGCTTCCTAATTATAATAAACTTAGAATAAATTCTGAAAAATAGAAAGAAGATTTTCTTGATCACATAAAATCCCAACATTCAATGGTATTAGACAAACATTTGGTGTATTTCCTCTCAAGATTTTTTTTTTCTATTTCAAGAATTTATTTTACAGAGGCTATTTTTAAAGACATCTTTTATATAGAGCTTTAAAAAGAACATATATATAATCTTCTCTGAAAATATTAATACATGATCAGAAAGGTATTTGTGAATAAATTGTCACTTCAAAAACATATCTTAGAGCATTCACATGGTTTTTAAATAGAAATTTCTAAATTCACAGTTTATAGTGGCAATGTACCTTTAAAAAAAAACAAACCTAAACAAACACTCAGAAAATTAATTCTATTTAATGTTCTCATAAATCCAGGATAAACAGTGTCCATGACTCTTCCTTCTCAATAGCTGAATCACCAAGGCCAGAAAGCACCAACATCTCAGCACAGCCCTCAGAAAAGCACAGAAGGGGAGCAGTGGTCAGGAACCAAGTTTACCCGGGCCTCTTCCTGACCTGGTATTCTCCTGTCATTCCAGTGGATCTGCCCCACAGTTGTTCAGCCCAGGGAAAGGAATGGAAAGCCAGCAGAACATTTAGCTTTTCCTATTGAGGTGCTGTTTGACTTCTTTAAGCCTGAGGCTGAGGATCAGATCTCTGAAGGAAGGATCATATCTCACTTACCTTTATATGATGTAATGGCCCAAGCCCTAGTGTTTGTTGATTATTCAATAAAGACTATGGGCAAATGAGAATAAACAATACTTTTAATTGCAAGTAGCAGAAAATTCAAATGCAGTCATTTAAACAGATTTTTATTGTTAGTCAGCAAGATATACAGAGGAAGACCACTGTGGATATTTATTCAATGGCTTAGCAATATCAGGACTGATGTCTCTAAAATCCACTCAGCCGTCTTCTAATGGCCTTAAGTTGGCAATAATAGCTCCAGTCTCAAATCCATGTTTAAGGCAGGGATACTCAGTAGAATTCCAGTAAAATCTCAGCAGTATCACAAAACTTCCTCTAGCTTCAAGGGAATCTGTCAAAAATCTGGATTGTGTTAGGAAGGAAGAAAGAAGGATGCTGGATAGGAAACCAGGAGTGTCTGCCTCAACAAATGACCTCTTCCCATCTTCAAATCTGCATAATAAGAGCAGTATAAGTTGAAAGCAGCATAGTAAAATAAGAAAAAAACATACATTCAGAGGCAAAGTTCTTTACACATGCTCACTGACAGCTGTATTAATAACACTGATTTGGTAAAATGGAGGTGACAGGTGGATGGAGACAAAGGTCAATCAAGACAGTTTGAGAATGCAGGTGTATTGAATGATATGCTCAATACAATATAATGTACTGATAATGTCAGGATCGCCTGTCTTTGGAAGGAGGCCTAATGCAGGATACACACAAATTTATTTGTCAAAGCTGGTTGAATTATAAATATCTAGTTTCAATGTAATTCAATATTTTTAAATACTTGAGAGAATTTAGACAACAACAATTGGAAAAGACTCTGTTTAGCTTGCTTTTCATCACATCAATGCAGTCTCCGCTTCAAATTTCCATCAGTGAGGATCTCTCTCTCTCTGATTTTTATATTTCTTTATCAGAAAAGTCTTTCACAATGTGACTGGATTTCACCTCCTGTTATTGTAAATTCATTGTTTCTAATGCTTTTCAAGTGTAACTAGAATTAGCTTGTCTCTCCTTATACATACATATCAGTCCTTTAAATAACTCAAAAATCAAAAACAAATTTGTTCGTTTAACAAAACAATTGAGGCCTTGAACTCTTCCTTACTTAGCATGACTTCCACAGCCCCATCTCTACTCCTAGTTCAACCTATTACCCTTCTCTGGGTCTCTGTCCTACTGAAGAGCTCTCATTTTTATAGCTTGTGAGATGATACAATACTTGGTGCCAATGCTAGGAATTAAATTTATTACTAAAAATTCTACTTTTTTGGTTTTAGTCCATAGTTTTAGCTGTAGAAAAGTTGACATCCTCACTGATCAAATATATAAGTTCTTTCCAACATATTTGCCAGACAAGCTCTTCCTATCTAAATCATCAGGAGGAAAAAAAAGTTCTTCAAGGCAAGAGTAAAATGCTAAGAGAACTTTCCCTTCTGGGTAGTAAGCCACTGATAAATAGTTGAATGGATCTGTTGTTTAATTATCTATCACCATACTTTTTAAAAAAATATTATGCTCCACTTGGTGCAGAGTTCTCAGGACTTTCCACGTCTCCACTGGGTAACTTGAAGCCATCCTAAGTCATTTATTGGCCATGCTCTCTTTCTTGCTCCAAACAGTATGCACAGGTATCTGGTTGTCCTTTAAAACTCAGGTGGGAAAGTTGGGGTAGGGCATTATCATGTACAGTTACTAAATAACAAATACTGCTCTGGGAGATCTATTTACATAATTCCCTTCATTTCTCTTATCTACCTTTTTAGATTTTATGATATACTCCCAAACCCATCACATACTATTTTAGGGGATTGCAAACCAAAGTTTGTTATGGGTAATTAACTTGCTTTAGATTTGTTCTTGCATTTTAGACACAAAATACATGTTGATTTCCCACAATAGTGGGAATCTCCAACATCATCTGAGAGTCTAACAATTCAATTCAATTCTGACAATACCAGGGAGTTAGCATTGACTCCATGGGCTAAGGTTTCAGCCCTACAATGCTGACCCCTCTTCAGATGCCAACTGCAAATGGAGTTCTCGGGCTACCCACATTGCTCAGCTTACTACAGATTCCCATGAACCCCCAAAACCTCCAAGTTCCATAATTCCCTAGAATAACAGAACTCAGGAAAAGTTCATACTTAAAGAATACCACTAAGGGATGGCCAATCAGAGAGTTGACTAGGACAAGATGTGGAGATGTGGGGGGTGGACTAGATCTTTATCACCCTCTGCTCATGCCCCACCTTACTAGCACATTAGGGTGTTCACCAACTCAGAAGTGCCCTGCCATCAGCATTCATGGAGTGTTATGAAGGTTTCATTAAGTGATTGATTTATCGGTTAAATAATTAACCATTGGCTGAATTCAATCTCCAGCCCCTTTCTACTCATTAGAAGTCAATGCTGGAGCTAAAAGTTCTGATCTTATAATCACATGACTATCTAGGACCTCCCCTCCCAACTTGAGTCATCTCATTAGCACACAGAAGACAGTAAATTATAAGGATTTTAAGACTTCTGTGCTAGGAACCAGGGACAAAGACTGAATATTTATTTTGTATTATACAATATTACATTGTTAGTAGTGTTGGAACCATATTTCTAACTCCAGTCTGTATATCATTAAAGTCCTTATTTTTCTGCCATTGTTTCATGTGTCCCTCAAGTTCACATGTTGGAAACTTAATCCTTAAATAGGTGATTAGGTCACAAGGGCTCTATCCTCATGAATGCATTAATAGTGTTATCACAGAAGTGGGTTCTTGATAAAAGTGAATTCAGGCTCCTTCACACTCTTTCTCTTGAACACACTCTCGGGCTTTTCCCTCTTCTGTTTTGCAATGATGCAGCATGAATGCCCTTACCAGATACTGACCCTTTGACATCGAATTTTCCAGCTTCCACAACCAGGAGCAAAATAAATTTCTCTTAATTATAAACTATGATGTTCTACAGCAACACAAAACAGACTAAGACATGTCCCATAACACACTTCCTTCTGATGAATAAATAAATCTTTTAAAAGCTTGAATGAAAGGCTATATTAGTACATGATATTTTGGGATGCACACCAAGTAGAAATATCTTGTGTCAAAGTCACATCAATCTGAAAACTGGTAATTAAGAAAATGAGGCTTGAGAAATTTGTTTTTCTTAGTCTGAATAATCGCACTTAGTGCTTTCATTGTCATATTTACCCTTTTTGGCTAAAACATGTCGAACAGGTAAGGCCATCAGTCTCCATTCAGTGTGAGTCACTAACCATAAGGATCCAATGACTATTTCACTGTTACCTTCACATTTATCATTCACCTATCAAACCCTGAACACAGAGTCACTATCAGGGGTATACATGTTGAAAATATGCTCAAAAAGAAAAATGAAATAGGTTTATCATATAAAAAAACTAAAATACTTAGTGATTAACATAGGAAAATAGATGATAGACTGAGTTACTTTCACACCTAAAAGTACAGCATGCTCTGCCGATTTGTTCTTGTTGCTGCAAAACCATAGAAGGCATTCTTGGGACAGAGATTGGGGCCTTTTTATGAAACCCCACTCCATTTTCTAAGAGTTTGGTAGAAACGACTAAATGTTGAATTCAGTTTAGTCACTAAAAATGGTTGTAAAACTTTCTATTTCAAGTTTTTTCAGCAAGAAGAGAGTGTATGACACTTGTTGTATCCCTTTGATACCAATTATAATGGCAGGGACTTTTTAAATCTCATCTTTACAACCAGCTACACAAGACAGATATTGCAGTCCCATTTTACAAAAAGCAAAACCGAGCCTCAAAGGCTGAGAGGCAAGCTACAGGGAACCTGTCTTCTCTTTACTGCCTCTTGCCATACTGAACCCTCGACCCTGGAATCCCTGAGACAACTGTCAGGATGAGTTCAGATACATTTTCCTAAACAGAACAGTAAAGGCCAGGAAGGGAAAGGAAAACCAAACATCTAAAGAAATACTAGCTAAAACCTATCAATTCCTGACCACAGCACAGGGTTGTGTTGACATAGTGTCTCCACTCAAAATGTGTTTCCAAATATCTTGGTCAACATATTTATTGAGCACTTCTCTCTACTCGGAGTGTTGTAATAGATGCTATGGGGAAAACACACAAGCAATAGACAACAATATTAGACTCTCATGGCACTCACACTGCAGCTGGGTTAAGAGCATGAATGCACAGGACAGCAGAAGCCTCTTGTGGTGACGCCTTAAGGAAAGACATTTCCTACCCAGCTCTGAGCCAGAAAGTCAAAGTATATGCATTGGGCAGTGTCCTCCATAAGCCAGAGATGACTTCTCTGATCAATCTGGATTTGTAGAGAGAACACAACTCTGGCAGCATCAGAGCTCACACCAAAGCTTCTTTATCTTGCATAGGGTAAGTAGCTCCTCTTCTGGCCTCTAGGCAAGTAGCTGATCTTAGTCCTGAACACTTTACACTTACAGGATACACACTTCAAATCCTGAAATCCTTGATGAAAACAAAGTGTTTTAAGCTCATTCCTCTGCTAGGAGATATTTGTGAAGTTTTGTGCCAAAATGTGGAAGAGGGTCTACTTCTGTTGAAGCAGCATAGCAGCAGGAACCTGGGCAAAGGTGATGAGCATAAAGTCACATTTCACCATAAATGATTTCCTGAGGCTGCCATGTGTATTTCTAAAACCAAAATGACAGACAGGATGTAGATATTCAAATGACAAATAGCTGAACTGAAACCTCTGTGTGAGTCCCTCCCTCTTCAGAATCTGGCAAGTTTTATGTTGATATTTAAAAGTCCACTCCCAGGACAGTTGTATAAAGCCATAGATGGACAATTTTGGTTCAGGTCCCTTTATGACTGACATGAATGATTTGGGTCATTTTGAGGCAGCATTTAGAATAACACATCCTGGCACACTACACTCCCTAATTATCTCCCATGCTCAGCACACAATGCTTACTGATTGGATGTCTGGGTGCTATATACCAATATTCTCTTAGGAAAGGCATTAGATAATGAATGACACAACATAAATCTTGTGTTCACATATTCCCATAAAAGTCCACTAAAAATACTCAACAATCTTTTCTGTACAGGCATGCAAAACCTATGCCATTCCATCAAGTCAGATATTTTTGTTTCCTAATACTCTAAATTCCTGTTGGCCCCATCTGTACTAAATAATCTGGAGTTTGTTTATCATAAAAGATTTAGTTGGCTGGCTCTCTGAATTCTTTGATTTTCATCCAACAAACACTTACTGAGCAACTACTATATTATAGGCATTGTACCAGGGTTAGGATAGACAGATGAACAGAACCCAGCTCCCATCCCGCCCTCAGTCATTCACAGCTTACAGAGGCTATCAGACAAATAGGTAATGACAGTGCTACGTGAAGAAGGACAAGGTGATGAGGGCACGTGACGGGAGGGGAGGGATGCTGATAGACTACACTGCACGGTCAAGAGAAGCCCCTCTTGAGGTCAATCCAGATCTGAGCTAGGTATGGGCAGTGGGTGCTTGAATCAATTTGATCAACTGCTTCTACCCCTGAGAAGAGATAACTGAGTAAAATATAATCTTTCATATAAATACATTTTTTGAAATTTTTGAGGAGTTGTGTGTTGTACAATCATAAATGCATATGTAGTAACAATATGATATACTCCTGATCCTAATCCAGAATCACCTCGACATCACCCATACCTAAGTCTCTTGACTCTTCTGGTAAAAATAATGACCTATGCTATGACTTTAGTAAAGCCCCAAATTTATTGCCGGATGTCCTTGGTCGAGTGATGTAGCTTCTCTAAATGTCAATTTCTTCATTTGTAAAATAAGAATAATCCCTACTCCACATACTTAAGGATCAACACAGTTAAATGCATATAAAGTATTTACATGGTGCCCAGCACACAGTAAGTGCTCATTTTAAAGCTGAAACTTTAAAATATGAATGCCATTTGTGAATCCCTCTTATTATCTTCACTCCAGGCACGTGGCCATTGTCCATCTGGCTCTGTATCCTGTCCTCCAAGCTATATCAATGTCAGCATTGTCCCAGGTTCCTCCAGCTAATACCTAAATCCAAACTCTGACTTTCCTCAATGAAGAAAAAAGCATCCAATAATATTTTATTATATTTTAGAGAGAGAGAACAAATCAATTTTATTTATTTTTTTTTATCTGGGTTTTTGTTTTTCCTAAACTTAGTTGTATATGTGATGCTGGGGTTTGAACCCAGGTCTATCCACATGCCAGGCAAGTGCCTCTGAGCCACTGCTCTAGCCTCCCCAGTGATCTTTTGAGATGTGATTCTAGTTCATACTTTCCACAGGAGTCATGGAGGGGTTTCTTTTTCTTGATCCTCTGGCTCCAGACCTGTTGGTGTACAAACGAAGTATTACTCTTGAGACACCCAGACTAGACTAGAGACAGAAACAGAAGCCAATGACCCATATAAACTGCCACTAACCATCTGGGTGAGGGAACAGAAACACTCCCTTCTCTGTCAAGGGCAAATCAATGAATTAGGCACAGAAGCAAAACAAATGTGATCTAATACCCTAGGTCTGCAAATGATCAACACATAGCTATGTGGCTGGGACCATGGTGAAGCAGTAGTCATCCCTAAAAGGGACTAGAAGAATAACTGAGCAAGTGTTGAGTAAAACACAGCGTATCCTTTTCTAAGAGGCCTAAGTCCCGGTTTGGTAGTGAGGTATCCAAAATTCATTTAAGTGGATTTAGAAGGTTAGGCTAGAAAACTGCTTGAGAGGCCTGTAATCAATATTTCTAATTTGGAGATGGTAAACAAAGATATTGTACATAAGACCAGGCTTAACGTGCCACTTTATTAAGTATGGGAAAATATATTAAGGAATTGAATTTCAGCTCTTTTGTACTTAAAGACTGTGGCCATGCTGCAGAAAGAAGGGAAGAGTTAATCTTCTGTTGTGCCTACATGAGCAGTGGCAGCAGAAATGGGCAGAAAGAACCCTGAACTAGTCTTAAGTACTATTCTTGTCTCCATGCTAACTGTGGGCTCCCTGCCAATAATTGCTTTTGTGAACCACTAGGAGCTGCTGACTGGATGCATTTCCTTGTTCATCCAAAAGTTATGTTTAGAGTGACAATCCTTGCAGATTTGGGGGACCTGGAGATAGACCAAGGGATGTGGTCTTGCTCTGATCAATAATCACTTCAAAGGAAGTCATTCTTAGCCCAAGCCAAGAGAGTAAGCTCCATGTTGGGGAGCAGTGGTGACAGACTAGGAAGAGACAGTTCCAACACTACGGAACTAGAGCAGGGGCTCTCGCTACATCCATCATTTAGTCTTAGCAATTATGGAATGCACGTATTAGCCCATTTCTCATGTTCTAAAATAAGCAGTAACATGGCTAAAGTAAAGACTCTGACCTCAGTCTCCAGAGCCCACGCCATGTATGGTCTACTGCCCCTGCACAGAGCGCCCTCTGGCAGGCAGGGGACCTCCAGGTGGAATGAAGGTCTCTGTGTCCTCTTCCTAGAGATGCTGGGAAGAGTTTTGCGGCTAAATGAGCAGGAGAACTGCTCAAGTTAGAAAGAGAAGCAGAGGCAGTTGGGGGTTTCTGGGCCTGCTGCAGTGGTTGTAAGTACTTCAGCGTGTTTGACAGAAAAGTTTCAGGGAAAATAGACTTCCTCTTTTGAAGTATGAATCTTTTCAAGAGAAATAGTATATATGTCGATAAATATGAATCTAAATCCTTCCCTTTCTCATAGTCTTCCTCTCTAAAACAGAATTAGTAAGTAACATTCGTCTTCCAGAGATGTTGGGGACTGTTTCAGAAGCTGGTTAATTCTTTGAAAAGGAAGAAAAAACGTAAGGACGATGTAATTTGCCAAGTTCTCCCACATGTATGAATTCACGGATTCTCAAGGGTATTGAGGTACACATGGCATTACCCCACTGTAGAGAAGCTTACACTTGCTTCACTTGCTCGCAATGGCTAGTGGGAGTCCTACTTTGACCAAGTGTTCTGGTCTCAAAAGGCATTTCACTCACTCAGATTGTCCTCATATTAAACAACAGACTCCTACCAGCAATAAGAAAAGGACAATGTTACAAACTGAGCCACTGTTTTATCCTGCTATGGTTTGAATGCTTGTGTCCCCTCCAAAATTCATGATAAAACTTAATTTTCAATGCAACAATATTAAGAGGTGGGGCCTTTAGAAGGTGATTAGATCATGAGGACTCTGCTTATGAAGGGAGTTGAGGGGGCAAGTTTGCCCCTTTCATCCCTTCTACCCTGTGAAGGCACATCATTTGTTTCCCTTGAGAGGTACGGTGAGAAGGCACCATCTTGGAAGCATCTTGGAAGCTCCCCTCACCAGATACTGAACCTGTAGGTGTCTCAATCTTGGACTTTCCACTTCCAGAATGTGAGAGACACATTTTTTTTATTGTTTATAAATCACTCAGTCTGTGGCATTTTTAAAATAGCATAAACTTAGCAATATATTCCTGAGCAATATTTAAGTAGCATTAAGGCAAAATACTATATATTAGGGAAGAAATAAACACAAATTATTTTACTCCAGTGGGAGAAGAGTGTGATGGCAGGGAGGGAAGTACTGTTACATAGGAGAGGCTTTGAGACATCAGCAGCAACCTGACTCTTGTGTGTAAGATGTCAAGAGCTCAAAATAAGAATTAGGCAAAGAAGTGAAGAAAGTCATATTGGGGAAAAAATGGAGATATCCAATATTTTTCAACTACAGTTTATATGACAGGAAATACTGGAATACAGTACTAGGAGAGCCAATGTGGATGATTTGAGTGGCCAATCCAGGTAAAAGCACTGAGCCTTTATTGTATCAATAAAGTGAAATCATTGAAGGGTTCTCAGCAACACTTAGTGTTATTCTAGTCTGGAATTTTCTGTCACTGACCGAAATGGGGAGACATTAGAAGATATTTGGGAGACCTTTGCCTCAATACAGATAAGACCAAAAGGGGAGCCTTACCAGGGTTGCAATGCTGGGGATGTGAACATGGGGTTTGGCACTGATGGAAAATTGATAAGAACCCAGAGAGTGGCTAGATATGAAGGTGACTCCAGGATTGAAACCAAGGGCTATAAAGAGGATTTGAATCTAGCAGATTTAAAGGCTAATGACAGAACTCAGGAGGACAAAGAGGAAAAGGAGCTGATGGGGAAGAGAATAGGAAAGCTCTGTACATGCGGAATGTGAAAAGCTTTGATCGACTGTTCAGATGGAGATGTTCAGCAAACGCTTGGTGATGTAAAACAGATCTGGAATACAAGACAGAAGTCTAAACTGCAGACTTAGGAGTCAGTGTGGCAGCAGCTAAAAAGATTGAGTGTGGATAGTGAGAAAGGAAGTGGGGACCAGTAGATTTTTTAAATTATAGGCTTTTGTTACTTTAGTGTTTGTCTTTTTTTAAATCACTCATGTATATTACTCTGATATAAAATATAAATAATTTTGTGTATTTGTTACCTTTTAATAGATCTTGACCTTCCCTAGGTTATGAGTTCCTACAAGGAAGGGGTTTGCCTTTCATGTTCTTCACAATGCTATTGTGACAGAGCATAGTAACAGAAGTCCTTGATAAATCACACCGGTTAGCAAAGCCACACAGCTAGTATTGCCCTCTGTTCTCCTTGACTGAAATGGTTATTTTGGACCACCCAGTCCAATCAATCAATTTTCACAAAACCCAAGGGAGCACTTTCACTCTGGAATTTTTATTTGCATTATAGTTAGCTTAAGCAGGGCTAATACACAGCAAATTTCAATTTCCATTCAGTACAATTCTGGCATCAACCTCTAACTTCACAGTAAGAGCTTTCTGAACCTTTAGCCCAATGTACCTAAGAATGACATCTGTCTGGTCCTATTTGGATGTCTGATAGTCTTTTCCATTTCCCTTCTGTTTTTATTCTACCAAACCCTACACCAGGACGTGGCTTTGTGGTACCAGAGTTCAGATTTCAAATTGCAATACTATTTCTCTGTCTCTGTCTGCCAGTGATCAAAGTTCAGATTCTAATTTAGCAACACAAATTAACTGTATCGCTCCTCTGCTTTTTAATAGTACCATTTGCAAAATGCCTGACTGTCTCCCCTTCTTTAGGCCTTCTCTGCCAGGCTACCCAGATTTCTCTGGGTCACAAAAGTTGTTGAGAGGGAGGTCTTATTTGCTAGTTCTTTGATGGGGGAGCAGAACTTCTCAGTTGTACTAGATCTAAAAGGTGGTTTCCCACAGGGCTGAATTCTAGATCCTTACATTTTTTGTTGTTGTTGTTGTTAACAGAGAAGGACAGTGAGTGAGAGAGAGAGAGAGAGAGAGAGAGAATCAATTTTTATTGAGTTTTTTCACATGGGCTTCATTGCTCTGACACACAATTGTGTCCGTGGGTGCTGGGGTTTGAACCCGTGTACTTGTGCATGCTGGGCAAGCACCATATCCTCTGAGCCACCGCTCCAAACCCTCCTTACACATTTTTTGATGTTCTAAACTCCCACCTGCAGCTCCTGAACATTTTGCTTTGCTAATTTATGTCCAGTGCCAAGCAAGTTTCATCTGGCATACTGCAACCATTCAGATATTTCTTCCATGTGTGCTAACCTGGGAAAATAAAGTACTGAGATTTACGAAACTACCATGCCCACTCTCCCTGTCCCCACCAGGACCATTTAGTTACTATAGACTACTTGGATTTTGGATTCTGTTTCTTAGAAGCGAGTCACACTTTACAAGGTTGAGAAAGCAAAGAAAACAAAAAGAAAAACTATACTACAGCAAGAAAGAATTTCAAGATATGTATAATTTAAAATAATACATATGCCGTGTGCAAATATAGGTCATTGATTATCTGTTTGTACTGTTTATTATTATTTTTCTTTATTTTTTAAAATAATTTTGGGTCTGGAGATCCTGCATTACAAATCCTCAAGCTAGGCACAAAAGCAAGTAAGCACCCAGTCAGCCTAAGACCTTCGTATGTGACTGGGAGCAGGAGAGGCAGCAGCAAGACAGCAAAACAAGTCAATGCCGCACTGCTATTTGCACAGACAGCTGCGGGGGGGAAGCGAGAGCTGCAGATGAGGATGTCTGACCTTTAATCCGAAGAGAGTCTCGCTAAGGATTGAAAAGAGATCACTTCAGTCTAGAAGGAAGTTTTCAGACAGGTATGCTGACCAAAGGAGGAAGTGTGGCATTAAACTGTATAGGTAGCTGCTGACCAGAAAAACACAGCTTCTAAAGAAAGCAAGCAAAACAATCAGGTCTCCAAATAACTTTCTGGCCACAGGGTTAGGAAATGGGATTTCAGATATCAGTAGAGGAGTATCTGTATTCTCAGCAACTCAAGATCTGGCTTCAGCCAGAAAATGTCCCCTCCAAAATACAGGTGTTATCATGGTGACAGTATTAAGTGGAGCAAGTACAGAGGTGACAGGCTGGAGGCTCCTCCCTCTCGAACAGGGTTAAATGCCCTTAACAAAGGATTTACTGGAGGGTGCTCAGTCCTTTTTGCCCTTCTGCCTCTGCCATGTGGGGACACAATGCTCCTCCCCTTCTAAAGATGTAGCATCAAGGCATCATCTTGGAAGCAACCCTCACCAAACCACTAAAGCTGCCAACCCCTTGACTATGGACTTCCCAACCTCTACAACTGTGAGAAAATAAATTTCTGTCCTATATAAATTTCCTAGTCTTGGGAATTTTGTTATAGAAGCACAAAATGGACTAAGACAGTAAAGGATGAAGATTTACTAAGATATGACAATTTCTATACTTGGATTTAGTATGGTTTGCTTTTCTGTCCTGAGAAGAATTACAGGATCATCAATAAAAATAATATCTTTCATATAAAAAATAATTGACACTCCTAAAAATACTGTATGTTAGGCCTGGTGCAAGTACCTTACCTTCATTATCTCTTCTGAGATTGATATTGAAAGTAAATTAAAATCATCCTCATTTTACAGATAAACTGAAGTTTAAACAAGAGTCCTGTGTGTCCTCTCTACCCAAACCCAACTTTGTCAGATTACAAAGCCAATCCTCTTCAATTAAAATCAAAGAATATAGAGTAAGAAAAATGTGAATTTACCTAATTGCTCTACCACTTACTAGTTATCTGACCTTGGGTGAGTCAATTTCTGGTAGTCTCACTACTCTATTATGTGAAATGGGACTATTAGCCTACTTCTTGGGGTCATTCAAGAAGATTAGGTTTACTAAAAGAATTTATCTTAAACATTTGTAAAGTAGCTAGTTCAATACATAACTCAATAAAATAATAAATATGCCTTTCCAATCTCCTTTTCTTTAGCAATCATAAATATGAATGTTTTAGTATTTTAGCATGATTTTCAATTTTTTCAATAATAGAATTTGAGTATATACCTATATATGGTAGGGGTGTGGAATTGGGAGGGTAACATATCAAAACAAAAGGGGAATCAATTCTAGAGAAATGAACCTCCCATGATGTGCCTACAACACTGAGAGATAAGACTCAACAGTGGAGACCTTGAAAGAAGATAAATGCAATCTCACAAGGAATTGGTCAAGAGGAAAAGGAGGAACAAAGGAATAAGTACTTGGCACATTTTAAAAGAAAATTAGAAATTCAAATCCATCTGCTCAATTTCCAACAAAGTTTAAAAAAAAATCAACAGAAGGCTGGGTCTGCTCTAATAGCTGGGTAAGAATGAAATACAAACTGGAAATACCATGTGGCATCATATGACAGGCTGGGGAGACACCAAGAGAACCAGCATGTGCCCAGAGGATCAGAGTAACCTGCAACAAATCTGAGAGAAGTGCTGGAGATGCAGGTACAGTCTAAGATGAGGGGGTGGGATTTGCCATTTCCTTCTGAATAATGGGCCCTGCTTTTGTAAAATGGTGAGTGCAGACTAGACTCCGCTGCACTCTGCCCTTTGATTTCCAAATGCCTGCTCACACGTCTGTTGCTCTAACTGCCAGGAACATAAGCTGCCAATTGCCAGGGAGAAAAGTAAAAGAAAGGGTCTTTTTTTTTCCTCCTGTATCTTCCAGTTTAAAGTAGGCAGAAAGGAACTGACCACTATAATTCACTTTTATTTTTGTATGACAGAGAAGAATAATGGTTTAATTCCTCTTAATCCTTCCTAACCAGAAAGGAAAGGGAAAGACGATCCCTCAAACTTAGAGAATTCTCATTCCTCAACGATTTGATGATTTACTGAGCTTTTTCTTTTTTTTTTTTTAATCAATAGACTACTTTTAGAGCACTCTGATGCTTACGGAAATATTGAGTAAAAAATACAGTTTTCATATATTCCCTCTCCTCTGCCCACATACAGTCTCCTTATTACAAACATCTTACAGTAGTGCCACACATTTGTTTCAGTTATGAACTGCTATGAATTTAGGTAAGAAAACTCTGAAGGCCCATGTATTTAAGGCTTGGTCTCTTGCCCACGGTGCTCTTGGGAAGGGATGGAAGCTTTAAAAGGAGGGGCCTCTTGGAGGTCATGCCCTTGAAAAACATATTGGGACCCCACACCCTTCATCTTCCTGTCTTTGAACTCTGGGTGATGAGTTGAGCAGTTTGGCTCCACCGTGGACTCCCTGCCATGACGAACAGCCTTGCCACAGGCCTAACGTCAAAGTGCCAAATGAACATGGAGAGAAATCTCTGAAACTATGTCAAAATAAATTTTTGTAGAATAAATCTCTTTGCAAAATAAATCTCTCTGTAAGTTTGTTACTCTCAGGTTATTTGTTGTAGTGACAAAAGGCGACTAATGCAAGAACCAACAGACATCTTAACTAAACTCTATAGTTATCATTAGAGTTCAGTCTCCATGTTGTACAGGTCTATGGGTATTGAAAGATGTATAATGATATGTACCTACCATTATGATATTATACAGAATAGTTTTAATGCCCTAAAACTCCTGTGTGCTTTACCTGTTTATTCTTTCCACTCCCAACCTCAGTCAATCACTGATTTTTGTTTTGTGGGTGTTTTGTTTTCTTACTATCTCTGTAGTTTACCTTTTCCAGAAGGTCACAGAGTTGGAATCATTTAGCTCATAGCCTTTTCACACTGGCTTTTTCACTTAGCAATATACATTTAAGGTTCTTTTGTGTCTTCATGCAATTTTTTTTTTCAGGGCTGAGGACCGAACTTGGGGCCTTGTGTGTGCTAGGCAAACATTCATGCAATTTTTTAAACAACTCTGCATAATAAAGTTGACTTAAGTCATTGTATTTAATCTGTATTGTGTTGCTGTAACAAAATAGCTGAGCCTCGATAATATTCAAAGAAAGATATTCATTTAGCTCAATTTTGGAGGTTCAAGGGCATGGTGTGTTGAGGGATGGATGGTAGATAACATCACAATGACAGGAGTACAAGAAGAGGGATGATGTAGCAAGGAAAACAGGGAAACAGCATACACTGATACAACTTTTTAACAGGATAATCTTTAAATAACTTTAAAGATTCATAACTCATTTTGAAGAACAGTCCCTTAGACTATTGCCCAAACCCTCATCTTCTGATTCCCTGCTTCTAAGGACATTGAGATCACATTTCCATACTTCTTTTTTTTAAACATAAGCCAGAGGTCAGGAAGAAGCCAGTCTTGTTCTTTTATAATATCTCCCTCTTGCAAGAACCAACTTACTCTGTGAGACTAGCAAGTCCCCTCTCAAGATGGAGCCCCAATGTCCTAATTACATACCGCTAGCCCCACCTCTTAATGGTCCCAGCACTTCAACATCACCAGACCAAGGATCAAATTTTCAACACATGTGCCTTTCTGGGACACAAACCATATCCAAACCCTAGCAGCCATGTATATCTAAATATTGATATATATTTATGTACACATACATCTACATATCTCCCTATGTAGATATATGTATATCTACATCTTAATATTGAAAAGTCAGCAAAATTACCTTTGACATTTAGGCTACAAGAAGTCCAAACCACAGAGAGCTCCCAAAATGTTACACATTTTTCCTCAGGTTCTCTTTCAGAGGGTAACAATATCCCACCAAGAAAACCTTCTTCATATCTAACCCAAATTGATGGAATCCTTTTAGATTTCAATGAGGATAAAAAAGAAAGAATTTTATTTCTCCTTCAATAGGCATTTATTGAGCATGTATCTACACAGTAAGCTTTGTGCCAGGTTTTGTGCTACTAGGGACTAGGGGCTTAAATAAGACCAAGACCCAGTTCTTTCCCTTAAAAATCTAATTGTCTTTGTTCCTCCTAATGTATTTTGCATTTGTTCAAGTCTTTCTTTGTGTGTTTTCACTCTTCTGAAAAACATCCATTATTCCTAGTTTCCTAGTTGCCAAATATATCAAGTCAAAATCTCATGCCAACTATTCAAGGTTCTACTATATTAACTTACCTAATTATCTTCCACTATTTCCCAGATATGTTTGCAATTGCCACAAGTACATGTGACAAGGACTTCCTTTGTAAAGGGAGGTTTAATAAACCAAGATTATGCTATGGCAATCCATCTGCTAAGACATGCATGTTCCCATCTGGTGCCTTACCATCACCGTCCTTGTTCCAATTGTGAAGCTTCTCCAGCTCTGAGCAGCAGCATTCTTCAGCTTTGCACTCCATACCATAAATGGACAGGACACTCTGCAGCTGCCCACACCCACCTGCACATTCCTGCACCATTCTATTAGCTAAGACATGCTGGCACCACTAAGATCCTATCTCCTGGGACTGACTTCCTAGAAAGCAAGATATCCAGGCAGCAGAATCTCTCAACTTTCCAGAACTTTATCTGTGTCTCCAATTCAAGGAGTTAATTCTGAACCCCCAAATCTGATCATTGCCTGTTCTTTCTGTGTACAGATTACAGCAGAGGAGAGGAAAAATATAAACTTCACTACTGCCTGAAAGAGGATTATGGTTAACTTTAACAGAAAATATGGGGGTAAAGAAATACAGTTGCAATATTTAAAAATATTTTTCTATTATACAAATAGAAAAATCTAGGTTTGTCTCTGTTGTGGTTAATTAGGGAGTGACCCTGATGAGTCAGGGTCAGTTTGAATATCTCTCACCCCTTTCAGCGATATTATATGATTTCTTCTGGAACCACAGACCTGCATTACTTGGCTGGGGAGGAGTAAGCGGATATATTTAGAAACATTCAATAATAAAATCACTTTCAGCTTACCTTCTGCAAACACATCTTAATGATAGAGTTCCCTTCAATTCCATTAAATCAGTTTTAATGAAATCTGTTATCTCAGCTTCTTTTAAGGAGATATGTTCCCAGTTATTCTATTTTAAGGGGACTATCTTTTCCCCTAGTGATTCTTGAGAAACACACACACTCCCACCCCCATACACACACACTTTGCTATGATCTCTCTAAAAAGAAACGAAGTAATAGTGAAAGCAAGACAGCAGAGGTGGGCAAGAAAGAGCACCCAAGGGAAGTGGCTAGCTCTTTTTGAGTCCTCAGGAAAACAGCATAAACAAATACACCTTTTTACATTGTGCTCTTCAAATAACCTTAAGGATTCATGATTCACTGTCAAGAGCAGCTCCTTGGATCACCATTCAAGGTCCCATTGTCTTATTGACATCCCCATTCCAAGGAGACTGAGGTCACATCTTCAGACCTTTTCTTGACATTCTGACAGCTCAATAAGAAAGATTGATTTATGTAAAGCTGCTTGCTTGCCTCCTAGAAAGCACATAGACAGGAAACAGAACAAAACAGAGCATCAACAGAATAGCCATGCGGGCAGTGATATCTCCTCATTTGTATGACAATCACTGCTTGCTAGCTAATGGATGCTGTCCTAAAGATCTGTTAGACTGTTGGAACCTCCATTAGACTGTAGAAGAATCTGAAGAAGATGTTGAGATCAGAGGGACAGGACCCAAAGGACAGCCTCCTGGTGGCAATTGTAACTCTGGGTTCTGCCAGTGGATATGATCAGTAAATTCAATTTGTCCTGATTTCAGATTCCCTTTGGATTTTGAGATCTGCTAAAAGATGAGAAAGATTAATAGTAGGTAGCATTTTCTCCTTACAGCTTGGTTTAGAAACTCCATGATAATGTTACTTGGTGACAGTTACAGTTGGTAGCAGTGGTGGTAGTGTAGTAGTAATAGTAGTAAAAAGAATAGCAGCAATTAGCATTTATTATGTTTTATAAAAGAACATGAAATTCTTATATCAAATCTGAGAGCTAGTTATTTACAATTTTCTTCAACAAAGGAAGAAGCTAAGGCTTACTAAGAGAGTAAGTGCCATCTGAAACCATTCACATGTAAACAGCAGAGCCAGAACTCAAGTCCGGACACTAGGACTGTAATACTGCCAGCTTCCTCTTGATACCGTGCTATGATATATAAGATCAAAGACTAAAAACCATTATCTTTGTATCTGATTAAACATATACCCTATAAAAGAAGTGTGACTATTGCTTCATTAACATTCTTCTTATAAAAATACCACTCAATAAATACCACCATGGTATCTAGCATTCTCTCTCCATGGTACTTGAAAACTCTGACACAGAGTTGTCATTATTCCAAAAAAATAACCTCCATAGGAGGAGTTATGGTCTTTCACTATGATTCAGCTGGATTCACACTTGTCTAACCTACATTATCTGAATACTACCAATGGCCAAAGCAGTGTGTTAAGTACCTTCACATGTAGATTCATATTTAAGCCCAATAGTAGATAAGGTAGATTGAATCAGTCTCATTTATCAGATGAGGCAGTGAAGGAAAAAGAAGGTACTCATTCATCCATTCTTCACTCAACAAAGATTCACTTATTCAATCAGTATTATCTATGAGGTACCATCCTAGGCCCTGGGGATGCAGAAATGAAAAAGTCAGACTAAGACCTTGCTCAACTAAGGTTTAAGTGAAGGGAAATATACAATAAAAGAATAATAAAGTTGGGTGGGGTGGCGCATGCCTGTAATCCCAGGGACTCAGGAGGCTGAGGCAGGAGGATCACAAGTTCAAAGCCAGCCTCAGCAACTTCGCAATGCCCTGAGCAACTTGGCAAGACCCTGTCTCAAAATAAAAAATAAAAAAGAGCTGAGGATATGGCTCCAAGGATAAGTACCCCTGGCTTCAATATCTGGTACCAAAAAAAAAAAAAAAATTCAAAGACATGTTAGATTATGATGAGGACTATGGAGGAAAAAGTGCTATACTAACACTTTTTGCATATATCCACTACATATTGTGCGCTACATATTGGTATGCATGTACACATGTATATTTATGTAAAATTTCAGCCTCATTGCAACCATTCTGAGATACTTATTATTATCTCCGTTTTTATTTTCAGTTGAGGAAAGCTGAAGCCCATGAAACAATTAAATAAGTAGCCCAAAGTCATGCAGCTTGTAAGTGCTTGACCCAGACTGTAACTGTATAATCTGGTTTTTAGCCCCTAAACTACAACTGGAAGTCTAGGCAATATTAAGCGACTACACAAAATCTGGTTAAGAATATCTCTGAGGGACTCTTCAATTTAAATAATTAATGAGAACAGTATTAATACCAAATGATTGGGAAAAACAAACGTTCAGAACAAAATGGGCTATGCATGCTTAAGTGTTCAAAGTAGATTGGGGTTTGGGTTTCATTGTTTTCTAGAAGCCTAGTGTGATTCAACTATCTTGCAGATTTTTAGTAATTATGAAAAATCCACCATTGCCTAGAGTTTTTTTTTAAATAGATGATACTGTTTTATTCATATACAAGTCTCTCATTATCCCAAGGGTATGCCTGAAACCATGGATAGTACCAAACTCTATAATGTTTTCTCCTATACATATATACTGATGATAAAGTTTAAAATATAATTTTGGCACAGTAAGAGATTTATGAGCAATAACTAATAATAGAACAACATAACAAAATATTGTAATAAAAGTTATGTGAATGTGGTATCTCTTCTTCAAAATATTTTGTGATACTGTCTCACCTTTTGTGTCTCACTTTTTATGATGACATGAGATGATACGTAAGGTGCGGGGAATGAGGTACTGTGATGCAGAGTTGGGCTACTATGTAAGGGTTACCTCAACACAGGCACTATGACACTGAGACAGTCTATAACCTAGACACCTATGAAGCGACTAATAGGCAGGTAGCATCTAGCACACAAATATGTTGGACAGCGGGATGATTCATGTCCCAGTCAGAATGGAGAAGATTTCATTATGCTAATGGTATACAATTGAGAACTTACAAATTTTTTATTCCTATGTTCCATGTAATATTTTTGACTAATCCATTTTTCAAGTACTGGAAATCGAACCTAGGGCTGAGCACACACTAGGCAAGTGCTTTACCACTGAGCTACACCCCCAGTCTACCATTTAGTATTTTCAGACCATGATTGATCATGAGGAACTAAAACCACAGAAAGCAAATCCTCACATAAAGAGAACAAATATATTTTTCAATCAACAAAGAATGTGTGCAGTACTCTCCTCTGTACATTCTGAACTCAACAAGGCCAGGATTCAGGGCTGCACTAGCCTTGACCCTGACCCAGCAGCGAGTTCAGGTTCTGCCTTTCCACAGCACTGCAATAGTCTTGGTGCCATAGCCACTCACACCTGGCCCAGTCAAATTTCTTCCATGCCCACCAGAGCTGACATATTAGCTTGAACTCAATGAGCAAAAGGCATAAAAATACCAGATGAATACAGAAGGGAGACCCAGGCGGCAGATTCCACATATTATTTTCAGTCAGACCACCAAAATCTTTTCCCTCTCATAAACAGGACCTATCTATGCTCAGCCTTATTCCTTTGGAGAAGCTGATTAAATAAGAAAGGAGTTTTGCCACTAATAGGCAATGCCCAACGAAAATGAGGCTCTTGTGGCTCATCTCAAAAGGAAAAGCTACAAGAAAGCACTGAATTTGCAAAGAAGTGAACTTCATAAATTGTGCACAAAAAGGTTTTGAAGATTCAGATAAAAAGCTGAGCTCCAGCACGACCATCTGTTATTTCCCTCTAGAAGAAGATAGCTAGTAGTTTATAAAAGCAACAAAACAGTTCCAGAGCTCAAAGGCAGTAGCAAGGACTTCCAGTTACAAACCAAGGAACATACAGACTGACATCCAGCTGAGCGTGATTCCATTACCCCTTGCACCTGATCTTCAGAGAGAAACAAAGATTTTTCTAGTAGCTGGTATCTGATCCACGTTTTCTCCCTCAAAATGATTCTAATTGGGTGTCTAACCTTCCTCCTCTTTCCTTCAGTCAGCATTCGCAGCTTATTTATTTTTTAATCTGACCAGTGTTTCCACACACATATGGATCATCTTTGACCCCTCTTGATCACTCTGCCTCTGCTCCTTCCAGTGCTTATCCATTTTTCTTAGGAGGTTCTCCCCTCCCCCATTTGATTGAGTACTAAGCCAATACCGAAATCAAAACCTAAATGTTCAGTACGAGAAGTTAACAACAGACCCGGATCAAAAAAGAACAACACTGAACTGTGAAGCAGAGAAATCGGCTCCTAACTCTGAAATGCAAGTCTCCATCGTTTGTCCCTAAGAGCCTCCTCCCAGCCCTTGGTGGAGCACTGCAGTCAAGTGTCCGGGTGAAGATTGTGCTGTCCAGGTGACAATGTTGGCTCTGCACTTATCCATGTCTAACCATGGGTGAGTAATCTGACCTTTAGATCCCTCAATTTCCTCACTGGTAAATTGTGCATAATAATGTACCTTCCTCTTGGGGTTATTAGGATGAAATGAAATAATTCATTTAAAGTGTTTAACACAAAGCCTGATACTTTTGAAGTTCCCAGTTAATGTTATTCATCATTATCAGAAGCAGCAGAAACAGCTACATCTTTCTCTAATTAAACTGTTCTTCTTTTCTGACCTTACCATACTTTCTTAGTAATTACTAAGGTTGCAACTATATTCTTCTATTCTTTTATTACAAATATACACTAAAATTATCTACATAATAATAAGATTTTAAGCTTGACGAATGATAATGTTGAAGGAGACAAAGCAAAGGGAAGACCCAGGCTACCTGGTGAGTCCCTGGTTCAGGAACTGACCATAGCCCACAGACTCTTCCTTAAAGCTGATTCTGTCAGCTTGCCAAGAATGGACTTCTCTCTCATGGGTATATTTGAATTAATCCAACTCAGGAGTCATTATAATACTGCAACACCTTTTCTTTTCTTAAGAGAGAGAGGGTGAGACAGAGGAAAGAGGAAAGAGAGAATTAACTTTGTTTTTTAATTTGGCCTTTGTTTCTCCAACACTTGGTTGTATATGTGGTACAGAGGTTTGAACCCAGGTCCTCACACATGCCAGGCTAGTGCCATAAACACTGAGCTACCATTCCAACCACCCTATCTTTTAATTTACAATAATAAACAAAATTGTGACAGAGCTGTACTACTGAGGCAGCACAACCAGAGAATTCTTCCCTGTAGGTAAACTCACATAAGAAGCCAAATTTGAACCAGAAGTTGTTAATAAGAGTGTTAAGCGATATTAGCTACATCACCTAAAATAATCGGATGCATCTGTCATCCAAAGAGACCAGACCCTGCAGCAGTCCTTGGTTGGATGTGCAAGTAGCTGATTTCTCAGTTCTTCTGTGGCTAAGACTTTTGGACTGTCTACCTTCTTTGGACAACAGCTTATAGTTCCAAGAGCTGTATTTTGCTTAAAGGTAACTTTGCATACCTCTGCTCTGATCAATTCTACATTGGTTTATAGTTTTTCTCCCTAGAAGAAATTTTCTTTCACTTATGCATTAGCTTTTGGGACTAACCAGAACATACTGATAGTAGATCCTGTAGGAAAAATGGGCATTTGGGAAGGTGGGACCTACTGAACCAATAATAGATCCCATTACTTTATAGGAAAATTAATTCCAAGTTCCAAATAGATACCTTTATCAACTAATTTGACATTTGCTCCCACACACCCCTATCTATAATAAAATAGCATTGTGCAAATTTCATATTTAATCTAAAGGATTTTCATTTTCAACATATTTTTAGTGATAAAGGAGATCATTATAATTATTTTAGAATAAACGTAGCTCCCAAAAGGTGGTGTTTATGCTACCTACACAATCTGCAAATAGCAATTAGGAGTTGTTAAATGACATCCTTAGAAGAAAATCCTTAGAAGATTGAGTAGCGAAGACTGTAAGTGGTATATTCAGGATGCAGGTACTATAGCATGTGATGCTCTACCTGAGACAGGTGTTCTGCTTGCTATGTCTAATCAGACAAGCTGATGATGGTTAACTTCTGCCTCAGTTCTTTTTGTGAAGTGGGAAGACAGTGCCTCACAGACTGTAAGAAGTAAGAGAGTTAATATTACTAAAGTGCTTAAAAGAGAGCCTGGAACATTACTCTATAACTTTTAGCTCGTTATCATCTCCACTATAAAAATATGAATCTGGAAAGCCCTTTGTTTCCTATTTAAAGAGTTTGTGATTTCTCCAAATCCTGCAGTCACCATACAGTACTCAGATAACCAGTAAAAGAATGAACATTTTAAAAAAAGACAGAATCTCCCTAAATTACTTAGGGCCTTGCTAAGTTGCTAAGGCTGACTGAACTTGTGATCTGCCTACTAGCCTCCTGAGTTGCTGGTATTACAGGTGTGTGCAACCACACTGGCCAAACTCTGTATTTTTTGGAAGAAATAAATAAGGGCATGTATAGAGCTTTTGAGCCTATACCAGGTGCAGTGCTAAGTGGTTTATGTATAGCATTAGGCCTCATATCCCTTGAGAATTAGGTATTATCCCACTTTTTACAGATAAGAAAGCAAGCTGAAGTCACACCAATAGTAAATGTTACACTGGGATCTAAGCCCAGGCCATCTAAGCAGTGGATACTGAGATCACTGCATTCTTGAAGTGTTCCTGGTTTTGCCTGAAGAACCATTGCAAAAGATGGCTCACGCAGTTATGTTTCTGACTGTCAAAACTTGGAGATCTGACAGAGAAATGTGAAAATGTTAGCCTAAATATGGGTCATTTCTTTTGAAAATAAAGACAAAGTCTAGCATTATATAGTGACTATATTTTGGTTCAAAATATATCACGAATCCTCTGAAAACTGTCACTCACTAACTGTACACCATTGGAGAAGTTCCTTAAATTTTCAGTGCACAGTCTCAGATATGTACAATGGCGATCATGAAAACACTGTTATTGATGAGTATCTTATGTAACATAGGTGTGTGTATAATTTTATGTATCAAGTTGACAGGGCAATGGGATGCTCAGGTAACTGGTAAAATACAATTTCTGGGTGTTTCTGACAAGATGCTTCTGGAATATTTTAGCATTTGAATGGACTGAATAAAGAATGTCCACCCTTCCCAGTGTGGGTCAGAATAATCCAATCCATTGAGGACCCAAATAGAACAAAAAAGTGGATGAAAGAGGAAGTTTCCCACTCTAGTTGAGCTGGTACGTCCACTTGTCCTGCCCTTGAACACAGGCGCTCCGTATTCTCAGGTGTATGGACTCATACTGAACTGCACCATTAGGCTTCCTGGGTATCCAGTCTGAAGAAAGCAGATTGAGGTACAAGGGTGTTCTGGTTGACTAAGTCTCCCTAACTGGGCCCAGTTACCTGAACTGAAGGTACCAAGACTACCTTCAGTCTTGAAGGAAATGAATTAGAGAGATAAGATCTCATATGTAAGAGCCCTATGTGAGAGTGACCCATGAGAAGCTTGTTCCTTCCTATCAGGAGTTGGTGGGAAGCAGACAGATTGCACCATCAAAAAACTCTGAGTTCCTACATTGGGCTTCTACAGCTGACTTCATGGCCACTCCATCAGAATGACATCCAGTGCTGCTCCTCCAGCAACTCCCAGACTAGACACACAGGAACACAGGCAACTGAACTCTCCTCCACAGGGACACATGAACCTTGTGTCTAACACCCATCCCAGGAAATATTTGTTGACCTATAAAAGCCTTGAATCAGTAATGGGAAAGTACGATGGCTAAGTGACAAAATGAATTTCTTTTTTTCTTTTTTAAGAAAGAGACAGTGAGAGAGAGAGAGAGAGAAAGCAAGAATCAATTTTATTTAGTATCTCATGTGGATTTTGTTGCTTGACACTTTGTTGTGTTTGTGGTGCTGAGGTTTGAACCCACATTCTTATGCATGGTAGGCAAGTACCATAATTGCTGAGTCACCAGTCCAACCCTGACAAAAATGAATTTCTATCTTGGTTTGGGCTTGTAGTTTAGCTGCTGTAACAAAATACTATAAACTGGATAACTTAAACAATACACATTCATTTCTTATAGTTGGTGCCAAGAAGTCCTAGATCAGACCAGATAACAGTGTTAGCATTGTCAGGTTTTTGTGAGGCTCTTCTCTTCCTGGTTTACAGAAGATCCTTTTCTCCTCACATGGCAAGCATGGGGGAGGCAAATATGCACATGCAAATATGAGCCAAGGTGCTCTGATCTCTTCAACTCCTTATAAAGGCACTAATCCCATTCCTGAAGCCTCTGCCTTCATGACCTGATTACCTCTGAAGGTCACCACTGCCAAATACGGTCTTTGATGACTTAGGTTTCAGCTATGAATTATGTGAGGATACATTAAGTCCATAGCAGGCTATGAAACCAATAAATGCTCTTATATTCTCATTTGACATGTATAGTTTCAGAGAGCTAAATGCAAACGAACCCCGCAGGACAATAGGAATTGAAGTATGTGGCTTTAACTTGTGAGGTCAGTCCATAAAGGGCATTTTATAACAACCAACCTTTGAGTTAATAAGCTTATTCTAAAACTTTCAAAAAAGAATTTTCCATAGTTCTATTCATCCTGGATGTTACAAAGCCATGAAATTCATCTTCCATTCTTTTGCACTGTCTTTTGTCTACTAAATGTCCAAAGAATAGACTGAACTCCTTCCCTACTCCTTGATTTGGCCCATGTTGTATTCCATTCCCCACCTGGAGCACTTACCTTCTCTTTGCATTTGGGAATTTACCTGGCCTTTGCTTCACTAAGTCCCATTACATGCTTAGATATTAAGACTACCCCCTATTCCTATCATCTCCAGTTACATTGTGTATATTTCACAAATAGCGTATTTTACATGCAAGACAGTGTACTAGGCACTGGAAATACAGCAGTGATCCAAACAGACAAAAGGTAAATAGGGCAAAGTGCAGATAAAAATCAAACATTTATTTACATAGCAGAAGGTTACGTGGCAAAGTCACCACCTAGGATGGACTATAGGATGGATGGTGACCTTACCCGAAGTCCCAGGATCTGGGGTGGCACAGGATCAGACTTTATCGCAAGCTGTTTTTGAAGAGTCAGGGTTGAGACTAGTAGTCACTGCCACCCCAGGAAGATAGACATAAGCTGGGAGTTGAGAGAGGTGCAAACTTTGTTGTGGTTGGAACTTATGTAAAACCTATTTTTCCATATTTTTATTGGTGCATTATAGTTGTACATGTGGTAGGATTTATTGTTCCATATTCACATATGTATACAACATAACAATATAATTTAGCCAATATCATTCCCCATTGTTTCCCCTTTCTCTCCCAGGGTCCCTTTTCTCTATTCTACTGAATTCTCTTCCAATTTCATGAGATCCCTCATTCCCCACACCTTTCTTTTCCTTTTTCTCCTCTAGCTTCCATATGAGAGAAACCATATGACCCTTGACCTTTGGAATCTGGCACAAAGCCTATCTTGATGTCTTAATATTCAGACTGTTGAAGCATTAATGATATCTATGACTGCTCTTCTTCATAAAATAAACAGGTCTTTTTCAAGTTTTGGTGGTTACGGCTCTTTTGAACACACTGTATCAACATTATCTTTCTTCAAGTAGCATGAAGCGAATTTTGAATTGCTTTAGTCTGATAATGTTCCTTGAAAGATATCCATTTATTAAGTCTCTCTCATATAATTTTTCATCTAAAATCCATCATTTGTAGATAGAAGTGAGGACAGCACAGTTGGAAAGCAGTCTAAAGCTGCTATTTTCAACAAACAGCTAGTTACAAGAGCTGGTACACGAGAGCTTTTCCATTTGTCTTTTCATACATACACTAGTTTGTCACCGCAGCATTCATGTCCTTAATCTGATTAGCTACAGGGGTGTCCAGAAATCCCTTAGCTACAATAGCCACTTGCAAAATCCAAATACATCAAAACAATGATTAATAAAATATATCTATAAGCGTGTTTCAGTCACGGGGGCTAAGAGGGAAATGAAACAGCAGCTCTGCAAGCTCTTTTCCCCTGGAATTCATAATTTATTTACCTTGTCTGTCCAGCTCCCGGTGTGGCTACGATCAATTGCATTTAATGTCAACTTCTAGTACAATGGTCTACTGTGCCTGCATTTTAGCTCTATGCACTAAAAATGCTACAAGCACTTTTAAGAAAATATCAGCATGTGTATATTTGCTGGGTAGATGAAATATAACTATTATCAGAAAATGATTTGAGGGTCTTATCTTGTCCCTAAAAGTATTCATAGACAGAGGTGTATTAATCAGGGTAGGCTACCTGCTGAAACAACCCCCAAACCTCGATGACTTCACAATATGCTTTTATTTTTCATTTTTGCCAAATCCACTGAGGATATCCTGGTTTGACTCCTCTCCTGGATAACTCTCCTTTAAGTTCAAATCCAGGAATTAAGCTTTCTTCCAACTACTTGCATCCGCAACATAACCCTCCACTCTTCCTGTAGGAAGGATAAAAGAATGTGGGCATGGACCACCAGAAGTTTATCCACCTCCTCCAAAATAACACTATTTGTGCTCACATCCTGTTAGTCAGAAATAATCTTAAGGCCGTGGAATACTAACCCAGTTGAATGGCACTTTACAAGTTGACATCATGGCATTCCTCCACAAGCTACCCATTTAACACATGAGTTCTTCTGGGGGAAACTGCAACAGGTGAAACCCAAGGTGGATTATCTATGCTTTGGCATGACTCCTGGATAACAAAGTTTATATACATTGATTTCTACTGTTTTGATAATGTTTCCCCCTCAACTGTATCTCTATATACTTCTAATTAAAAAAAAAAAAAGTTGACATCATGGAAGGGGAGAGCCAGGTTGGTCATCAGCTTGTCATCTCTAGCCTGAGGACCTACATCAGCCGTATTTAAAAAATACATGATCTCCCACCACATCTCAATTCCTACTAATGTTACAGCAGATATCAATCCCTGACTCCTAAGGGGTCACAGTGGAGCAGCAGGAAGTACGTTTAAAAGGCATGCTTTTAGGAAGCCAATAAATCTAGATTCAAATTCTGACCTGCCACTTAGCAATGGTATGACCCTGTGCAGATACCTCATCTCGTTTATGTTTCATCAGAACAATGGAGAGAAGAGGAATATTTTAGATGGTGGTTGTGAGGATTAAATGATGGAATGTATATAAAGACACCCCCCCATGAGAACAAATGCTATTTTTTAGATCTCACTATAACAAGGAATTAGCCACCATCACTTGCATTTTATAGACTTAAAGGCAAACAGAGATAAGAAACTGTTACAATAGGAAAAGTGGGGGAATCTTCAGGTATACTTTCACTGGAGGTGGTTAGCATCGAGAAGCTAAAGGTGGTTTAACCTGAAGCAAGGTATCTTTTTTTTTATTATTTTTTAAGAGAGAGGGACAGTGAGAGAGAGAGAAAGAATTAATTTTATTTTGTTTTTCATGTACCTTTCTGCTTCATCCTGAGTTGTAAGTGGGGCAAAACTTGGGGAAGCAAAGTCCTCTCGATGTGGGCTTACGATGCAGAGGTGGTGGTTTGGTTTTCTGAGTTGGTGGCTATGGAGGTTATGGGCGAGAGTTCTATTGTGGCCACTGTCTCTTCATAAGCTCAGTCTCTCATGAACAATTACTATTTTGAATTGGATAGGTCTATTCTTTCACACTGATTGATGCACATATTCCTGGTCCTCTCCACCTTTGGGAAACTTTAATCAGAATTTTTATAGCTTTAAACCTGAGCTTTAAAGAATGAGGGGCAGGGAAAATAGAACAGCTTCAAAATCTGTGCTATCTGGCAACAGCAGGTCCACTGCTACAGTGTGCTGCATACCGCAAACCTCTCCACAGCCCGGTGAAACCACTATTAAAGAACAATAACATGCTCTCCAGTACTGTGAAAGAATGGGCTTCCCAGGATGCTGGGGGCCGAGGGCAAAGAGGCAGGACTCAGAAATGCCTAAACACTGCCTACCTTTTCCCAGGTGAGGACAGAACATTCTGACATGAGTTTGGTTCAACAACCAACAGAGCTGAAAGTTTGCAAATGACCCTTTAAAGAGAAGAAGCAAGCATGAAATTTTATTGAGTATGTAAATCCTGAATGGCAACGAAAGACACAATATAAAGCAAATTTGGTCCAGCATGAAATTAACCTCCCTGAATCCTGAAAGACCTTGCCTGGAATAGATAATGACACTGTCAGCTGTATTCCCCTCCTCACCTATCAGAGACTTTGAGGCCAAGGGAAGCTGAAGCAAGATATTCTGCATCTTCTTTTACTCCATGTGGTCATATTGATCCTGTGACATTTATGCATTCTTGACTACATAAACCTCGAATTTACAGCAAGAGAGAGAAAAAGAGAGATGGGGTGCAGGTACAGACACAGAGTACGCTTTCATCAGGTTTTTCATTGCTGTGACTAAAAGACCCAACAAGAACAATTTTACAAGGAAAATTTTATTTGGGAGCTCATGGTTTCAAGGTCCATAGGCTCAAGGTGAGGATCAACATCATGGTGGACAAGTGTGGTGGAGAAAAGCAAAAGCAACCTTGCCAAGAAGGGGAAAGCGGAGAGGGGAGAAAGGAGAAGGGAGAGAAACTCCATTCACTCCACTCACCAGGTACAAAATATATACCCTAAAGGCACATCCCCAAAGACCCACATCCTGCAGCTACACCCTACCAGCCTACAGTTACCACCCACTTAATCTCAATCAGGACATTAATCCATGGTTAGGCCTCTCATGACCCAATCATTTCACCTCTCATCTTTTTTGCATTGTCACATACTGAGCTTCTGGGGGATACCTTTCATCCTAACCACAACAGGGTAAAAACCTGTATTCCAGGATTTGGGTGTTTGGGGTTTTTTTTTTAATCATTAAAACACAGATGGCAGGAAATTTTATGTAAGTGCCTTGGGTCAGACCACTGGTTGTGGCCAGTCTCAGCCACCTCTGAGACCCTAAAAGAGATATAGAGTATATTCAAAGAAGGAACAAGGAGACAAGGGACTTAATTGATGTTGCAAGAGAATGAAGAGGTGAATAACCAAAGAACTATGAATGTTAAATGTGCAGAAGTTAAGTCCATAGTAAATGCACTGTCCATAGCCTTCCTGGGTCAGGAGGAGGGAACGGAATCAGTTGCTTCTTTATGCCTAGAAATATTTAAGAAATGTAATGACTGTCTTTTTGAAATATGAATTGATTGCCTCTGTCCACTTTCAAGATTTTCTTTTCCCTCCTAGCCCCTCCTTCCATGCCAGCAGTCAGGTTGCTTGTGCTGGTTATACAGGAAAGGGACAAGCATGAAGCAGAGAAAAACAGAGTCCTTTCCGGCATTTGGACTCCATAATGAGAAAGGGTGGGAAAAAAACTTACCACACCAGGAAACAAAACCCTGCGTTGTGACAAGAGTTTGGAGACAGAAGACAGACATTTTTGAAGTCAGTTTGTGAAGCCCAGGATGACAACCCTTTAACCGGAGACACCCTATAGAGAAGAACCAAGTCCACATTTACAGATGGTCCAAGTGCCCCAGAACAAAGTCCACCCACTGCCTGTGACTCAGAGTACTGCCTGCTTCAGTGATCCTGAGCGCAGCCACACTCCACTTCAAGTACACTGAAGAACACCCAGAAGCAGAGGAGCCTGCCCACGGCAGAATCTGCTCAGCCCTGAGATAGCTCACCCCTCACAGGCACACCCACTGCCAGCCTTTGGATCTGGAGTCGCACAAAGGCCCACGTGTTAAAGGTGTGGTCCTTAGCTTGGTGCTATTGGAAAGTGGTGGAAGTCTTTAAAAAGTGGAGGGCAGGGGTAGTCTGTTTAGTCACCTTTTCATCATTTTGACCAAAATAGCCGACAAGAACAATTTTAGGGGCAAAATGGTTTGTCTGGGGCTCATGGTTTTGGAGGTCTCAGTCCACAGCAGACTCCATTACTCTGGGCCCAAGATGAGGCAGAACATTAAGGCAGAAGGGTGTGATGGAGGAGAGCAGCTCTGGACATGACAATCAGGAAGCAGAGAAAGTTTTCTGTGCACCAAGGACAAAATATACACGCCAAAGTCATGCCCCTAGTGACCTGCCTCCTCCAGCCACACCCTACTTATCTATTGTCAACACCTAGGTAATCCTATCAGCAGATTAATGCACAGTTTAGGTGTAGGTTCTCAGTAATCAATCATTTCATCTCTGAAAATTCTTGATTATCTAATAAATGAGCTTTTAGGGGACACTTCATATCTAAATCATAACAAGGTCCTTGGGGACCCCAATGGCTATTGAGGGATGCGATGCTGGTCTCTTGCATCTTATTTTTTTTTTTTTTCACTTCTCAGCTTCTATGAATAGAAGTGTGTGTGCAGCCTCCCCACCAGCCCAAAGGCAATGTGCTCAAGGGAACGTAGGCAAAATCTCTGAAACCAAAGTTTTGTTACAAAAATGGAAAGCTGATTAAGACACCCCACAATAACATATGACCAACTACAATAACATATGACCAACTACAATAACATATGACCAACTACAATAACATATGGCCAACCACAATAACATATGGCCAACCACAATAACATATGGCCAACCACAATAACATATGGCCAACCACAATAACATATGACCAACCACAATAACATATGACCAACCACAATAACATATGACCAACCACAATAACATATG